>SMLS01065398.1:0-24970 GCA_004785975.1 Popillia japonica
AACACTAATGAAATGAGAGAGAGAAGGTTTAAGGCGCTCGTACGTAAAAAGAATGAGATGCAGTATGACGCGGTCTTTGTATTTGTGAAAAGGTTGATATTGGCGGTAAAACATCGATAAACACCACGTACTACCTACCTACATATTTCGTTTGATTTTGTATAAAATTATTGCTAATTGTAGTACAAGCAATTTACTTAAAGTTACTATAAAATATAGTAAATTGAAGTATAATAGGTACTTAATTTCCAGGAATAAATTTATTGTTAAATTTAGTATGCTATGTTGCTGTCCTATATATAGCAATAAATTATACTAAAATGCAGTATATTTATACTTATAAATACTATAAATTTTTTTCCGTGTACGTATGTATAAGTGAAGGAGAATCTTTGGGTAATACTTTCTAAAATATCCTCTTACTAAATAACCAAAGAAAATAGCATATTTATTTACAACTATATCTTGTTTTTTTATTATATTCAGATGTAATAAAGCGTTTTTAAAATATATTTGCTGTAAGAAGCTATTATTCAAACAAAAATTCATTACTATACAGCATTATCTAAATTTATAGGAGAATATCAAATAACCTGCAATTATCCACATCACTTTATTTTTCATTCTTTAAAATAACTATAAAGTAATGTATTTGACATGAACATTGATCTTAAAATTTAGTGAAATTCGGATAAAACAAGTTAAATCAAAAGGTATAGGCATATACCTGATTTCAATAAATCTGAGATTTCATAGTTGAATCATATAAAGAGGAATATGTTGGGATACGCTGGTATTGTATAAAAAAGTAGTAACCAAACTGCAGTCTGGTCATATAAGAAAATCTATGCTAGTAATTATTATTCTTCTAAAATTTCATATACAGCTTCTTAGGGAATTAAGTTACTTAAATAATTGATGTATAAACGTAACAATTAATTATAAGTGGTAAGTCGTTGATATACAAGAAATGCTCCATATCAATACCATTACACGTGACGTGTAAATGGAAATGTCATTGACAAGCCAAGTCAGTTAGCGAGAAACGAAACGTGAGCGGCAAAAGCAAAAAAAAACTGGATTTAAAATGAAAGATAACTAGCCGTGTGCATACTTTCGTTTATTTTGTATGTTGGTGGTAGCGTGGTCAACGTACTACGTAAGTTAGAATGCCAAGAACGAGATTAATCAATCATCGACGTGTGTATACGGTAAAATTTGATGGTTCATCATTCAAAACGATATATTAAAAGCAAAATAAAAGACGTGAAGAAGACATTCAATGATAAACGGCGGCCGCATCGCTTGAATTCCGTCTAATGGTTAAAAAAAATTAACGGAAAGAAAACAGAATCAATTAGAACAAAAATGTATCGAAATTTTTGTTATTTATAATATAAGTATATACATATGTATATACAGGGTTGCCCACTTGGCCTTCGTTCGTAAACAGTACGTTTACTACTGATTTTAACGGAAAATGTTAAGATGCATTTTTATTCGAATGTTTGCCGTTTACAATGTAAAAATATTTCGAGTTCCCTGAGGAGCTCGATTTCGTCTGTACAGGACCGGACTCAGTTTTTTTAAATGGAACAGCCTATATATTTTTATAGTTTTGATATGTATATCGAATTTTAAGTCAATGTTGTAACGACTTTTATTTGCAAAAGTCAACTCGTTTAGGAGAAAAAACAAGTTTTTTAAAAATTCCCACCGAAATTACTGTTCATTCAAAAAATCGTATCTATTCAATCGTTGACTAAATATTGACCAAATTCGAGATTATCATAACCTAAAAGGTGGTATAATTTTTGGTATGTTGATTTTTAACGAAACTTTTTGTAAAAGGACTTCATTGATATTCCTTAGGCAACCACAGAAAAAGTTGAAAAAATGATTTTTTTTTAATGAAACCACCAGTATATTTTATCAGGAATGAATTCCTTTAAAAATTTACTACGATTTTTGTTAAACATGTCCTATACCCAAAGGCAATAGTTTCTAAGATAATTACCATTAATAACATGTTGCTCAGAAATGTTGCTGGTCTTATAAATTAGAGTTAAAATCAATAACAAATACACACTATTTATAACAAATATTTAATTATTATTATAAAAGTATTGTAATAGTCACATAAAAAAGAAATGATGCAAACTACAAAATGCTTAAAATCAATTTAAAATAGCTTCAAAAACCCCGCCATTATTTTCTATACACAGCCTTGCACGATTTGTAAAACTTTCGTTAACATTTTGTAACATTGCGGGGCTTATTGACCTGAAAGCTTCACGTATTCTTTCATATCGTCGGAAGTTGTAGGCGGTTCTTGGTATAAGCGATCCTTGACATATCTCCACAGAAAAGTCAATTTTGGTAATATCGGGTGACCGGGGTGGCCAATTCACAGCTCTTCCTCTGCCAATCCATCTCTCGGGATATGTATTGTTCAGAGAGGTTCTTACTACCATACCGTAATGGGCAGGAGCGCCGTCATGCTGGAGCCACATGAATTGACGCACTCTCAATTGGATATCTTCTAGTAAAATAGGCAATTCTTGCCGCAAAAAATGTAAATAAGTTTGGCAGTTTAAGTGTCCATCGAAAAAAAGGGCCCCACGACATATTGACCAAGAATTCCACCCCACGTATTTAGCGACCACCAATGCTGACGGTGAACTTCTCTTGATAGATGTGGGTTTATATCGGAATAATGGTGGTAATTGTGCCTGTTCATAAACCCGTCATTATGGAACGTTGATTCGCCGTAAATAAAACAAAATTAAAAAAGTCTCTGTCTAATTTTTCATTGGCCCAACGACTAAAATCTGAACAACCTAGAAGATCATCTCCAATATGGTTGTGGTGCTTTTGAAACCGATATGGGTGAAATTTTTCGTTTTTAATGGTACGCCAAACTGATGTCCTGCTAACTTCTGCACTGTCCTCAATTTGCTTAGCACTTCTTCTTGTGTCTTCAACTAAGGCTGCCATTATTATTGCTTTATTGTTCTCACTTAGAACTAATTTGTCACGTCTAGGTATCGAACATGCCACATTTCCGCTAGATGACACGAATCTTTCAAAAAGATTCTCAAATGCCGATACGTCTGAATGGCGTCGATCGGGATACTTCTCTTTGTAGATACGCGTATCCAACAACGGATTCCTTAGGCATTCACCAAGAATGAAAACCATATCGACTAATTCATTATTTGGAAAACGTGACATTTTCGGTTATATTTTGGGCTCTTTGTGGAAATCGGATAGCATAATTTGTCATATAAATTATAATTAAACTGACATATGTATAATATGTTGTTTTCGCATTGCAACTATTATTTTCACGGCAACTACGATTCAAAAGAGCAACGAACTTTCTGAGTAACATGTTATTAATGGTAATTATCTTAGAAACTATTGCCTTTGGATATAGGACATGTTTAACAAAAATCATAGTAAATTTCTAAAGGAATTCATTCCTGATAAAATATACAGGTGGTTCCATTTAAAAAAAATCATTTTTTCCACTTTTTCTGTGGTTGCCAAAGGAATATCAATAAAGTCCTTTTACAAAACGTTTCGTTAAAAATCAACATACCAAAAGTTATACCACTTTCTAGGCTATGATAATCTCGAATTTCGTCAATATTTAGTCAACGATTGAATAGATACGATTTTTTGAATGAACAGTAATTTCGGTGGGAATTTTTAAAAAACTTGTTTTTTCTCCTAAACGAGTTGACTTTTGCAGATAAAAATCTTAACAACATTGACTTAAAATTCGATATACATATCAAAACTATAAAAATATATAGGGTGTTCCATTAAAAAAAACTGAGTCCGGCCCTGTACAGACGAAATCGAGCTCCTCAGGGAACTCGAAATATTTTTACATTGTAAACGCCAAACGTTTGAATAAAAATGTATTTTAACATTTTCTGATAAAATCAATACTAACCGTACTGTTTAAGAACGAAGGCCAAGTGGGCAACCCTGTATAAGTTATTGAAGTTCTAGCAGAAAGTTTTAAGGTAAACAAAGATTACCGAAGTAATATTGTTTGTTCATTGCAATAATAGTAATATCGACTACCTTAACTATATTACTAACAAAAATAAAATAACAGACTATACAGTGCTTTCCAATAGTAACGAATAAATTCATTATTTCTGAAATTGAAAGATTTTCGAAAAAAATTTCTGACACGTTCATATTTGTGACGTAATCGTCTGTGACGCCAAAATTCATCCAATAGAACAACTCAGTACCCAGACTAATCCGAAAAAATTAGTTGTTAGTTAGTTGTGTCGCCCAAAATTTATAACATAAAAAAACCTTACCCAGCCTAAATTCAAAAGAACTCGTTCACAAAATTGTGAAAAAAGCAAAGTATCATCCTTATAGGCTATGTCTTGTTCATGAGCAATCTCAAGACGACTTTGATCGGTGAATTCAATTCTGCATTAGCTATGCACTAATAATAATGATTTCGTAAGAAACGTAATTTTTCTGACGAGGCTACGTTTGCTTTGAACGGCCATATCAATAAGCAAAACTGTCATTATTGGGCTACCGAGAATCCTCGATGGATGATGGACTATCGCACTCAACATTCTCAGAAAGTGAACGTGTGGTGCGGCATAGTCGAAGAAAGAATTCTGGGTCCGTATTTTTTTGGCGTGAACCTAATTGGTGGAAGATATTTGGAGTTTCTTCGAGCCGACCTTATTCCCGAACTAAAAAATTTATATCCAAATGAGGAAGCAGATCTTCCGAGAAATGACATTTTCTTTCAACATGATGATGCACTCTCCCTCCTCCCTCCCCCTCCCCATTATGCAGCACTTGTCCGTGCTGATTTCGTTGATGTGTTCCCAGATCGTTGGATAGAAAGAAGAGGGCCGATTGAATGGCCAGCCAGAGCGCTAGATTTGACAACCCTAGATAACTACTTGCAAGAGTACCTAAAAAGCAAAGTATACGTTAGTAGATCTGCAAATTTAGAAGAATTTTTGATTTTAGAAAATTGAATAATAAATAAAACAAATATTTTTTTTTCACTTTTTTATCAAACCTACATACGCCAATGTAATCATATTTTTAAAGATGTGTACGTTGAATGACACGCTCTTTCAATTGGCATGGTCGAAATTGGGTGTTGCCATTTAAAATAATTATCAATGACGTCATATCTCTAATGACGATTACGTCACAAATATGGGTCGTATATCAAAAAGTGTCTTTGTTTAAAACAAAATCGACGTGTCAGAGGATTTTTTCGAAAAACTCTCAATTTCAGAAATAATGAATTTATTCTTTACTATTTGAAAGCACTGTATACAACTTCTGTCACAGTAGTGACAGAAGATTTCCTATATACCATAAAATAACATTAAATAAACTTATATCACAGTAGTAAAAGTTAAAATTTCTACACATGACTATTATGTACGCTAGAAAATAATGTATAGCAGAATCGATATGAGATAAGTATAATATTTACAGTAATAAAGTTTCCAGAAATGTTTCATGAATCGCCGCAACTGATATCAGAATTGCACACTATGAAACAGTATTTATAAGAACTTTATAAGAACTTATGCAAGGTCAGCTCTCTACTGTCTGGTATTCTTACATATCGTAAAGTTCAATAACACTGTGAAGAAACACCTTCCAAGAGCTTATTAAAACTCTACCTTTATACTCATAATAATGCCTAATAATAAACTTGTTTCAATATTTTTCTAGAATTTAACAATATACACTTATAACCAAAAAATAAGTTAAATATTAATCTTCAGAAAGCAACTGAAACTTCAATTTCAACTTGATCTTCCATTTCTTCCTGTAAAACCTAAGGAAACAAAAAATGGGATAGAAATAGAATCAATAACCAGTAATAAAAATATAAAAACACTAATAATGGAATCGAATATTCAATAGACTTACTATATACCACAATGATCCAATAACAAAACTTCCCTCATAACACTATTACAGTTTCCGATCAATAATACCGAGAACTTTTCCAAAGTAAGAACTAGATGGTGAGATCTAGAAATTTCAGATAGACTTTAAAGTTCTTTGTCAATCAAAGATACAGCAGTATTTACTTCTTCCGCAAAAAAATAAACATGTGTATCATCTGCGTGCATATCTCCATGATTGCAGAGAAGACATTATGGAGGAAGTATAAATATTAAATAAAAAAGGACCAAGGAATGAACCCTGTGAAACTCTAGAACTTATAGAAGATATTATGAATGGTAGCCTGCTGAAATTCACCCTTTAAATACCCCCAAAAAATTATTGCGTCTTCATCAACTCAAAAGCATTCAAGAAGGTGATCATCGTGTCGAATGCTTCACTGAGGCAGTTTGACCGCTGTGGTTAGATCTAAATCCATTAACAACATCTAAACATTAACAAATAGGTAAAATAGTAGTGGCATCTAAGTATATTCTCTATTAGCTCTCAACTATTCTTTCGAGAATCTTAGAGAAAACCGGTAAAATACTCATAGGTGACCGGTCCTTATACTGAGTAATCGAACCAGTTTTAGATATCGGTCTTATAAATGCAGTTTTCCAACATTTGGGGAACACTCGCTACTGTCAACAATCATTGACTAAATGTATAATAAAATGTAAAATATAGAGGCACTTGAGCCTAATAAAATCAATATTGAATTGATCGCTACCGCAAGAGTTACGAGATACCATTAATAATAATGCTAAAGACCTCATCCTGACTAACTAATCAAATTTAAACCTACTAATAAAATTAGGATGTTTTTTGTTTAAATAATAGTTTATTTGCAGTGTAAGTGCTGCGCTAATGTTTCATCCAAATAATATAATATCCAAATAATTCAAACTATCAAAGCGCAGCAACTAGAATAACTCATAAACACGAAATCAATCAATAACCTCGAGGTATGTACATAATTATAAATATTCTGATTTGAGAATCAAAATATATGCTGGCTATACGTAGATAGAAATCTGTTTATTGCCACACACGAAAGTGGTAATTAAATTGTCAAACACATAATAACGACGATGAAATTTTTATGGCGCATGACGCAAACTTTAAACAATTTAAACAAAGAAAGTACAAAATTATATTCGTCAAATATTTATATCCTTCCTTGTGAACGAGAAACGCTGTGGCGCCCACGCTCCTTGTAAAATATTGGCATTAGTGTTTTCTATGTAAATATGTGCTGTGAAGTACACATATCAGAAATGTTGATTTATGGGGTCCGAAAAATAAAAGATTATTAAGATATTTTTGTACATCATGAAAGAACATGTTGTAATTTGTATACCAGCGCATACTTCCTATTTCATTCTTGCAATTATTTGCTAGATGTACCTATATACATACATATGTACGAGCGTAGTAGGTAACCTTTCTTGTATCAAAAAATAAAGTATTATTCATTGACCGGAAAAAAAAGTGTTCTATGTGTGTACATGTAAATAAACACGAACACATTTAATTTTGCTAATATTAGAGGCGGTCTTGTAAATCTGTTTTATTTATTGTACACATAAGATAGTAAGCACCACACATTAGTATACTTCGTTATATCACACATGATTGGTGACACAACATTTTAATTACTAAGTGTAAATCTTTTAACATCAACATTCTATAATGTACCGAACGACCTGAATGCTTTTGCATCAGTCAAATATAGCTTACATAGATCTTGTAGTAATAGCTAGTAAGAGACGACGGAGAACAAATAAACTTGCAGCAAAGAATGAAATGCTATCGTATGGCTAATTTTAAAGCATAGCTATAAAATCTGATATGCAGTCAATCGCGTGCCCTTTCAGTTCGGCAAGAAACTTTTGAGTTACAATTTAAGTTTTGTTATAACCCACAACAATCTATTTTAATGTGATTGGCTATTTATTAGGCCTTCGCTAAATAATATCTTGCGTAAGTAAGTGCACAAAATCTGTATTTAAAATAGTCCAGTATAAAATCAAATTAATCTAAACAAAGAGTGCTACAAAAGACTAGTCTTTTATATCATGCGAGAAAGATCAGTTGCATATCTACTCGAAAAAAACGATTATGAAATCATTTACTTAATAGAACAAACTTGCAAAACTTCAATACTTGGTTTAAATTTTCAGATGTGAGATGTAGTATACACTGTAGTATACAGACTGATTCATTTTCGATCCTCACCATTCAGATCTCTCTATTATTGAAGATAGACGGTAGGTTTAAATTTGGCAAAGTTGCTAAATTTTGTGATTATCATGATCCCGAAAAAAAGTAGACTTTTTTGAAGAGATTTTTGAAAAAAAAACGGAAAAAATCTCATTTTCTGATTTTGCTTGTAGCACTTTTATTTGGTTTTGCAGGGAAAAACTAAAGATACATCCTCAAGGCCACTTTTGCTCCTTTATCTAATGGTGTACTTAAAACTTATACGACGTTTCGTTTTCGTTGGATCATCATCAACTTTGTTATTTCTTATGGGCGCCATATTGGATTTTGACACAGCTAGAGAAATTTTCTTTTCTGATTTCAACCATGTGTCATATGTCGAAAACAAAATTTGATATTGTGTGTAAATTGAGGAAGAACTGATTTGAGATTAAATAAGGTAGGCAGCTATGAAATTTCGAACTATCAATCACTTAAAACTGAGTAATAATAATAATAATAATTCACATCTCCAACAGCTTGCTTCAATTACAGCGGCTATTGGCTGGCCATGAGTTATTATTATGCCTGCGGTTATAAACCGGCTTAATATATTACATTTCTGGATTTCCAATGGAATCTGGGAAACTACAGAGAACCAAGTTCAGAAAGAGCATACCGGGGTTAAAAACCAGTACCGCCGGCCTGGAAAGCGAGCACACTAGGCACTGCGCTACTAGCCGGCCTGTTGGTATTTCGATTCATCTGACCAGTATACAAAAAATCTTCGTCGTCTTCTAATTTTCCCAGTAACCAATTACAATATTGCATTTGTCTTAAATTATCACCAGGTAGTAAGCTATGACTAACATGGACTTTGTACTAGAGCTGTGTTGTTCATGAACGATTTGATTCAGTGAGCCGGCCCTTACTGCTGATTCAATTGAATCGATTCACCAAAATCGACCGATTCGGATGACCGTTTCATTTGTTTGAGTTTCATTATGTGATTTCGTTCACCGCAGTAGTTCTTTGATTCATTTGAATCCTAATGACAAAGATACGAGCTACGGTTCCTTCTATGAAAATGGAACCTAATTATTGTAATGTACAAGAATAGTTTGGAGCTTATGATCTAACACGCTGACTTTTTATAAATAATTAAATTGTTTTTAATTTGTAGGTATTCTTTTATATGGGCATATATCTAAATGTTTATTATATAGGTACCTGGATTTTTTCCGTTTGTGTCCTTATATTGGCGAAGAAATAATGTACATAATATCTTAAAATAACTGTTCATTGCATTTTTATTAAACATATTTAATAGGACTTACCTACCTGTAAAACATAAACCTGTTTTTGTAAATTATTGTTATATATTATTATATACATAACCTATGATAAATTAATAAAAGAAAGTAAATATTCTGTGAATAAAATTTACCTAAAGTAGAATTCTCTGTATATAAAAGTAAATAAACAGAAACTAATGAAATTCTCAGAAAATATAATTAGATGGTATCAAATATTAAAAATGACAAGCGTAGATATAATAATTGTTTGAATGTCTTTTTTAAACTCTTTCGATATACTCTATCTATCAATCAATCCAATTGCGGGCAAAATATTTTTTATAAATTTTGATTAAAAATATAAACCCGCCAAGCCGATATCAAAATTACAAGTACGTTTATTACGAGCACCCATATGAAATTCTTTTATTTCTATGAAACGAAACTAACTGTAGCTTATTGCGTGGCAATTAGAATATTGATTTCGTAAAAAAGAATTATTGTTGCTGGTGTTTTATATTAAATTAATCAATTACATTTGAATAAAATACGAATTTAAAACATATTTAGTAATTCGTTGTTAAAGTAGAATATATTTTAAATATGTTATCGGAATCAGTAGTTAAGCGGGTGAATTTAAATATGACATGATATCAAATGATTCAATTGATTCAAAAGATTCATTGAACCGAATCATTTAGATGATCGAGAGTTACTGAATCGAATCACTAAAGTGGGTCGGACTGCCCACCTCTACTTTGTACGGTTTCGGCTTATTTCGACGCAGTTCTCCGCGATCCATATTCGACTAAATTTCTGTCAAGATCTAGAATCATTGTACGATATGTTTGTCTTCGTTCAGAATACAATAAATATCTTGTACTGTTAAGTGATTGACAGTTCGAAATTCCATAGCTACCTATGGTTATATAATCTCAAATCAGATTCTTCGTCAATTAACACATAATATCAAATTTTGCTTTCAACATATGACACGTAGTTGAAATCAGAAAAAGAAAATCTTTCTAACTTTGTCAATATCCAATATGGCGCCCATCAGAAATAACAAAGTTGATGATGATCCAGAGAAAATGAAACGTCGTATAAAAATTTTAAGTAGACCATTAGGTAGAGGAGCAAAGGTTGCACCGAGAGTGTGTCTTTAGTCTTTCGCTGCAAGACCAAATAAAAGTGCTACAAGCAAAATAAGAAAATTAGATTTTTCCTTTTTTTTTCAGAAATCTGTCATTTGTTCTACTTTCTTTTCAGGATCATAATAACCACAAAATTTAGCAACTTTGCCAAATTTAAACCTACCATCTATCTTCAATAATAAGAGAGATCACAATGGTGAGGATCGAAAATGAATCAGCCATACGTCATTGATTTGTTAACATAATGCCAATACCAATGTAAATGCACGCAATAAGTGCTAACAGCGGCGATGCTAATTACTCTTGGGCTTCCACCGATGGATTAGTAAATTAAGCAACATTAGAAGCTTAGCAAAGGTGCCGGAAATCATATCTGTATCCCAGAATACGCGAAAGAAAACTTCACACACGTCTTTAATGAAAAGTACATTCCTTTTAAAATGCGATGAAATTGTTACCTCGTATCTATAATTCCTGCAAATACTGCAACCCCTCTAACTGCATACGTTAGTGCACACGTGCTAACCACCAATAACAATAATGTGCGACAAACGCTCCATTTAGTAACATATCCTGTGTAGAAAGTTGCGAACCATATATGGATGTAATACCTAATATACACACGCATGCCCTCAACTAACAAAAAGTGTGCTTGTCCCCCTTGTATGCATAACTTTATGAAATTGTCAAGCTTAAGGGGCCAAAAAGTTACATCAGGCTGAAGGGTGGTCGATGTTTAAACAGGGTTAATGTGGGACACGCATGCGGTAATTTGGTAATGGGGCAGTTACGGACCCCGTCCTCGCACAAGAGTAAATTATGATCTCATTAAGGTAATTGCTCCTGGTTGGTAACCAACAAAACCGTCGACTCATTCAGCATATTATAATTGATGTATAAATTTCGCGTGTTAAACAGCCGATGACACAACCAAATTTGCATAAACCAAATGTATAAATTTAAACGAAGAATATAAGTCAAATTTGCATTTATAAACTAAATCAACCTATCATTCTTATATTATTCCAGTTAGATACAATAATATACAAGCGAAAAGAATACGCACAAGAAAATGTGTTAACTCAGTATTTGTCTCATTTACTAATTATAATTTTCACTAAAATACCTATTATAGTAGTTTATCTTACAGAAAATGTGGTATTCTTGCGAATAGAGATTTGTTCCATTACAACATGATCGACGATGAGGGTTTGATTACATTCTATAATAATACAATTTAAAAACATTTTATTTTCCAGAAAACTTTCTCAAGACTGATACTAACAAATTTGTAAATATTGTAGAGTCATATGTATGTATATGTACAGTAGTACCCTCATATCCGCGGGGGTTTGGTTCTGTGGTCTTTCGCGGATACTGAAAACCGCGGATAGTAGCGAACGCTTGATTTTCGAATACAATATGAAATATGAAGCAAAGTTACCAAAGCATTGATGAAATCATTGTGTAAATGATTCGAAAGGCGTAACCCACGCCTATGGATTTCATTGCCAAAACAGCTTTATCTTTGTATTTAAGAGCACGTGGATTCTGTGATCGGTAAACAAGTCCAAGTTTAATTATATGACCAGCTGCATTTGTACAAAATATCAAGGTAAGTATATCCTTAATTGTTTTAAAGCCTGGTGCACTCTGCAGTTTTAGGAATATAAGTCCGTTGAGGCATCTTTTTCCACATAAGACCAGTGTCATCGCAGTTAAAAACTTGTTTCGCATTATAATTCTTTTCTGTAATAATTTGTTTAAATTTTTCTGGAAACGAGGCAGTAGCTACATGATCAGCCGACGCAGATTCCCCTGTCATTTTTATATTTTTGAGATTAAACCGAGCTTTAAATCTATGCAGCCACCCCCTACTTGCTGTGAATGATTTTCCTTCCTCTTCAGTATAATCGTGGGTCTGCATATCTTCATATAAAACCAACGCCTTTTGTTGTAGCACGTTGCCATCCATAGGAATATGTTTTCTTGTCATATCTTCCACCCATAAATTTAAGGCATTTTCTACCTTAAGTAACACTACATTACGTATTGTGGTTGCAACTTTTGCAGTTTGGAGTGCACTAGAAAAACTAGCTCGGGGATGACTCATATATACGATGATATATCGACAAATGCTCCTATAACTTTTAATAAAGCGCGAATGTCTTTATTTGTTTCTGTATTTATTGATGTAACGCGTTTTCTGCTCTTCATAGGTATATCGCGGATGACTCAAACCGCGGATACGGAGTCCGCGGATAACGGGGTACTACTGTACATAAATAGCTGCTGATGCAGCTAAGTAGAATGTATTATTCATCTCTACCCGCTACGAGTTATCGAAATAACGAATTATTTTTTCAGTAATTGTAAGTAGATAAGCAGTTCATCTTTTGTCAACTGCTTTGTATGTTGAACTTTTTTCTTAACGCCTGAAATAGATAGTTAAAAAGTGTATATTCGTCAAATAATGCTTTGAAAATGAAAATAAAAGTATAGTGCTAGGGCAACACTTAGAGCTAATAACTGATCGTGCAATTAGAAATTGGTCTGTAAAATTTCTGTAAAATTGTGATCTGTAGATATGAGCTTAAAAGACGAACCAAGAGCGGACGTCCCCGACTTTCACGACAACCTTTTAGAAGCAGCATTTGAGCAAAATCAACGAGCGATTAAATACATCATAATCAATTAATCGCCGCGTAGAGAAAATAGGGAAAGTCAGTGAGTTAGAAGTATGAGTACCTCACAATCTGAAGAAGTGGAATAAAGAAGCTGGCATGTCAATCACTACATTAAACTTTTCTTAAACAAGATTGGAATAAATGATGAAAGTGGATAACCTATGAAAATTTCGTTCACAAAAGACAGTGGCTTGATAAGAATCAACCAGATCCAAAAGCAAACATGCACGACTTTATTGTATGTATGATGGAACTATTGAGGCATAATTTAGCAAGTTGTTCAAGCTAAATTGAATGATTGCTGAGGATAGATACTTCAACAACTACAAAAAGCGCAAGAGAAACTCCATGAAGCGCTAGTCACTGAAAAAAACACAATTCTTTTACACGACAATGCGCGACCACATACAGCAATGGTAACGGAAAAAAAAATCCATCAGTTTGGATGGTCTCTTTTACCACACCCACCTTAATCGCCAAATCTTGCCGCAACAGATTACCACCTTTTATGTTCCTTGCAATATTTTTTGAATAGAAAAACTTTTTCAGTCCAAATCAACCACGTTTTGGAAGATATAAATTGATAAAATATCCGGAAAATTTGAAAATGCTATACATAAATACTGGCGAATATATGATAAATTTATTTTGTTATTAAATGAGACCCAAATAACTGTGAGATAAAAAAATGTTACATGCACGTTTGATAAATAGTTTACCGATACTAATATGTATCTGTAAACTATTTATTTTTTTCTACTTCTAGGTCAATTATAACTCTTTTAATTCGATTAAAGATCAATTTATTCCAAAACCTTTACAATTTATTAGGTTTTCGCTACACAACTTCTTCAGTAGAATAAAATTAACAATTAATAATAATTGCTTTGTCTAAGCATTCTAAAGAAGTACTTCATAACTTTCATTTTGAAAATGTTAAGATTTAAAAAAAAGGAAATTCTAGAGAATACGAGAGATTAATATATGAAATATATATACATTAAAAAAGAAAATAACGCGGTCAATTTGAAATTTAAGTATTATTTATAATAATTTAATCACCTAATCACACCTGAATTCTATCAAATTTAGCTCTTGACTAGGTTTTTTTGCCGTGTTTTTCCCTAGTCCTTGAGAAGAATTGTTAGAGCTTGACAAAAAATAAGGATATTTATGATTATAAAGTTACAATTAAAAAATATCTTAATTTTTGCACGATATTGTAAACATAATCCTGTATATCACTGAATTTCTTTGTCTGTAAATAATTTTCTTGATAGGCATGGCCAGTTGTTTATTAATTTGACACGAATTAAATGTCAATTTTATTCCACTGAAGAAGTTGTGTAACGAAAACCTAATAAATTGTAAAGGTTTTGGCATAAATTGATCTTTAATCGAATTAAAAGTGTTATACTTAATTGACCTAGAAGTGGAAAAAAGTATCAGCAACATAAGATAAGTATGTATGTACATAAAGGTCATAGAAATACATATAGTAAAGATACATATTATACAGGACAAACCGTATACCTATGGTCGGTGGTGGGACAAAATAAACTTTTGTTTAATAATGTAGAATCTTATTTATGGAACGTCACATTTTCGACAAAAAAAAGTTGAAGAGATTACTAATTCATATCATTTTCAAATTGTACCACTTGGAACTGATAATTTTATAGTCCTACTTTATCCAAGATTAAATAAAGCACTGACCATACAAATACGTCCGATTTGTACTGTGTCTGGACCACATACATATATGTAGTTTACTGACAATCTACATTTTATGCATATAAATCATTGATAAGTTATTACAACAATTATCTGTCAGTCCAGGCAGTATTAATATTTATTAATATATGTACCTTAAACTATAATTTGTCTCGCTTCAAAGTATAAGAACTATATAAGTATAGTATGAGGACTTGCAAGATTTAAGAGCGTCATAGTAGCGTAACTATCTACAATACCAAAAATACCTTTCGTTCAAAGATTTTCGCCTCTAGAGTATGTTGACTTACCGTGGTCTTTAACTTTTCTCATCTACCTTTCACTCCTAAAGAAGCCGCTTAGATTAGTGGCAAAACATTGTTATTGTCCACGGAGTCAAATCTGGCGTCGTTTACACAGTACACCTCGGAGGTTTTGGATGCGGGAGGTCAAGTCGATGCCATATATACAGACTTTTCCAAAGCCTTCGACCGCATTGATCATGGTATTATTCCTTACAAGCTGCACCAATTCGGGTTCCATCACATGTTAATTACCTTTTTGACGTCCTACTTAAAGGATAGGTCACGGTACGTATTTTATAACGGCTTCAAGTCACCACCATACTTAGCTTCCTCCGGGGTGCCTCAAGGCTCTAATTTGGGGCCACTTCTGTTCCTAATCTTTATCAACGATGTAACATTCAATATTTCTTCAGAGAAGCTAATATTCGCCGATGACCTCAAAATATATCGCGTAATTAATAATCCCATTGATTGTAACATCATTCAAGCTGATTTAAAAGCTATTTATGAGTGGTGCCAATGTAACAACCTGCCTTTGAACTTAGGCAAGTGTAAAGTTATTAGCTATACAAGGAAACATCAGTCTACTGCATTCAACTATACCTTGAATAACTTCGAATTAGCAAGAGTGGACTCGACTAAAGATTTATGAGTGTTATTCGACAGTAAATTGTCGTTTTCGGAGCATGTGTCTAACGTGGCGTCCAGCGCGCGCCAAACACTGGGATTTCTCATCAGGAATTGTCGTTCGTTCTCTAACATCACCGCCCTCAAAACACTCTACTTTTCTCTTGTAAGAACTAGCTTAGAATATGCCTGTATTGTTTGGTCTCCTATTTATCAAACACAGAAAAGACAATTGGAAGTTATCCAGAGACGATTCGTGAAATATCTATGGTTCCAGCTTGATTCGGTGTAACCAGAGCGCAACGTTGATCACATGGCACTCTTATCCCGTTTCGATATACCGTCACTAGCCCATAGGAGGATCACGACCAGCTTGAATTTTTTATACAAAATTCTTAACAATGGAATTGACAGTCCATGGCTACTGAACCGAATCAATTTTTCGGTACCCCAATTCTACCGCCGTCCTTGTGCAACATTCTATCTGCCATTTCCTAGAACCAATATACTTGTCACCTGTGTATATGATGTGTGACAAATACAATAGCATAACGGGCGATATAGATATTTACCATAACAGTATGTACACCTTTAAAAACAAAGTCAATAATCACTTCAATCCCTACTTGTTATAAATCATTTATTGAGCATTTTGGTGATTGCCTCTAATTAATTAACTGTCTGTGCTTCCTAGATCTTTCTAATTCTGTATTGTAATTTTGTTTTGTAATAATAGATGTAAGTTGCCATACCATACTATAACTCACGACTAATTGTTTTCCCTTTCTGTATTTAAATGTCCTGTAATTGGAATATTTTGTTCTGTTGGGCATTAAACGATTATTATTATTATTATTATTTTTTTTTTATTGATATTTTTCCTTTGTTGTATTTGTTTGTATTATCTTTGTTATATTTTATTTTTGAATGATGTAACTATTACACTACTATGACGCGATAAAAACCCAAAAGTTCTTTTGAATCTATTGAAAAGCGAAATACATTTACACTGCACTTGGCGTCTTGAAAGCAATATTCCATGTCTATCATATATTGTTTGAACATCTGCATTTGTAAAATATTTAGATTATAACATTTTTACACACAACAATAATCGGGTTTAGACCAAAAAGCAACACTCATCTTGATGATGAATGACTTGTAATTCATTATTTACTACCTAAACAGCATAATAACATTCCCGCCTCGAAAATGTATATAAATGTAATATTATCCACATATGCCTGAGCTACCCAATTATCAACAAAAGGAGATACATCCCACAGAAACCCTGTGAAGTACGAGATAAACTGTATAAAGTATTCCACACACAGATTATTTATTCATTGGATAATTTATTTAATAGTTAGCGTTTAATTGTTGAGTTGTCTTGATATTACGAATTAAGTAAGTACATAAATGTATACGCTATTACTATACGTTTCTATTACAATTTGACATTGTTTAAGAGATTAAATCTTTATATGAATATTGGACGCATGTAGAAATAACCAACTCACTTGAGTATTCATTTGCGAACTTCAAAATAAAAAATAGTCCTCTGTGGTCTTCATATGCATGAACATGTTATTTATTATTTAACGAAATCATTATAATAGTGCACCATTTTCAAATAATAACTGTAAAGTAAAAGAAAATGATACTACAGCTTGTCAGACTGCTGCATTAACAATGTAGAAATTGTACCGTGCCTTCAAAAACTTTTCCAATTAAAATAGCCTGCTTTTTAATTAATTTTGTTGATTGAGAACACTGCAGTTTTTTTAAACTGTAGTACAAACAAATTTTGAGACTGTCAGTGACAAACTCAAATTAAGAAAGCTTCTATTGGATTGTTTACATTTCTTTATTATTAAAATATTAGAGTTACAACACAAAAAGTTATAATTGAAAGTTAATTTCGAGCTGGTCGAAAATTAGATAATGCAGAATGGTTTTATTTCATTAATCAGTGCTTGCAGGATTTCTGACAACGGTTTCCTAACCTACCAATCATGCACAGCTGCTAAGTGATGTTCATGCTTACATAAGATGAATTTCATGACACAGCTGCCGTAACTCAACCTAGCGGCGAAGCATCTAAAAATCGAACGGCAGGTTGCGTAGAGAATAATCTACAAAGAATGCACAGCTCGCCTAAAAAGTCTATTGCAAAACTGGAGCCCAAAACTGTTGCAGCAAGTTCAGTTGTCAGTTGGAACATGCCACACCATTTAAAATGGATTTAAACTTGTGTCCCTATAAGGTTCAAGTAGTTCATAAACTTACCGAGATAGATTTTGGTACAAGAACGCAGTATTGTCAATGGTTCTTGAATAGTGTAAATAATGACAATGTTCGCGACAAATGCTTTTTTACCGATAAGGCTTGGTTCCATCTTTCTGGCTAATTAAATAAACAAAATATGCTTCGCAGAACATCCTCATGAATTCATAGAAACTGCACTAAATCCACAAAAAAAAGGGGTCTGGCTAGTTTCAAGACGACGGATTATCGGTCCTATATTCTTTATCGAAACCGTAACTGCTAAAGTATAAAGTATACCAAAACCAAATATTACAGCATTTTAGAAACGAACTTCATGATGACTACCTGACAGAAGGATTTTTTCAACAAGACAATGCACCGGCATATAAATTTGGATACACAATCGCTGTGTCAGAATAATTTTTCGATGGCAGCATTATTAATTTTCCAGACATATCCCCCGATCTCACACATTGAGACTATTTTATTTTTCCATATTTGAAGAATACCATATTCAAGACCAAACATAATACAATCGCAAAGCTTCGCAATGCTATTACAGATTGCTGTGCTGACATAACCCCACATCATCTTGTAAAAATGGTTTTGAAAGTATGAAGCGTAGAGTTCGTCTGTGTCTTCAAAATAATGGACAACTCTTTCAGCATCAATTTTTAGTAGTATTATAACTTATAACAAATTTAACTAATATAATAAATATTTTTCTTAAAGTAAAATTTGTAGTTTTTATGCACATCGCCGTGACATGCCATCCACATGCCATCGCCTGTGGCCTGGGCCATATGTGGCCAGTGCTGCCAGTGCTCTGTGTGTGGCCATATCAAATCAGAAAATTTTTTGAAGGGTCGGTACGGTCGGTATATGTATCTATGTATCAACTGGGGACGCCCTCAGGTGTCTAAATGAATAAAAGATTTAGGTTGAGAACACTGATGAATTGGTAACACGCCTTCTTGCTTTATACATTACTGTCATTTTGACATTGTAAGTTACGTTCGAATATTTTCAACATATTACAAGCATATAAATCATCAAATTCAGCTGTAAATTTAATTTTTGAGCAAAATATTACACCTAACTACACTGTCATAAAATCAAAACAAAACTGATAATGTATTGAGGATTTAAGAATACAGAACGCATTAACATTGAATGAATATAATAGATATTTAATATCTCCACCATTTTGTTCTAAGCATAAATTATGTTTCAACCTTGTGTTTCAAACGGCCAACGGATCTGGGGAATGGGTTGGCCAGCGATTTCTAGTAATAACTCAACCTCCATCAAACTTTTGTAAGTAGTTCAAATTAGCTTGCGGTGGATGAGGAGTGGTACCGTCTTGTTGAAATTAACCGCATTGCAGTTCTTTATCGTTCTATTGCTTAATAAAAGGTTCTAAAATTTGTTCTCGGTAAGACAATTTCAGAAAACTAGCAAAATATTGAAGATTTAAAATATATGCAACTTAAAACGCAGAAACAACACAAACAACAGTATGTAAACAATAACAAGAAGTAACAAGGTGACGAATAATAGGATAGTAAAATGCCCTAGTTCACTGTAAAATTTTGGGGCGTCTTGAGTGATTATAGCAGAAAACGCAATGCCTAGCACTCTGCAACAAAATCCAACCGATTAATATCTATCTATCTATCTAGATCTAGTTATAAATTCAAAATTTACTTCTTATCATACATCCTATGAGAATATAAAGACGGAAAAGCCAAATGAACCACCACGTTACAATGTTAGTGTCGAGAATATAATCGGTTTCTTGTAATACAAAAGTTGCTTGCAAAAGCATTAATACAAACAGCCAATTAACAACTTAAAATAGAGTTCGATTTTTTTTAATATTTGCCTTTGTCATTACATACACTTAAAATGGCAGACAACTGATACCAATATAAATTCAGATTATTTATATAAGTTGACCCTTTTTTAATATAATTTTATTTATATGCTCAATAGATGACTAATTGCGCATCCAAATTTGACCCAATATCTGGACAACACATTTAGACTTCTGTTTTTATGTAATGTTGTTATTACTATTAACATGTTAATTTTATAAATAATAGAATAACAAAATTATTTTAACAAAAATAGACGTAAAAGACAGTAAAAACGTATACGTTATTTACTTATAATTGTGCATTCATATAAAATTTCAATGTATAAAAAAAGGTGATTGTTGAAAAGTCGTCGAACCTGTAACTGCATACATTAACTTTGGCAGATTTCTCTTCCATAATACTCAATAGTATCCCCATTTCTAATATAGAATACTTACCTGGAAGGTATACGGTATACCCACGTTGCCAATTATTCATTTTCTTACACAATCGAAATCAACTCCATTTCGACTGTTGTTCTTACACAAACAATTAATTTCAATCACAGGAATTAACTTCTATCTAACGTACAGTTGTGACATTCTCACTAACTCATAGGCGTCCATGCATGTACAAAGAGACGTTGTCTTCCATGATTAATTAACTCGGTTTCGTTCGTATAATTAATTTTGTATTGTGAGACGCTCTTTTTTTAATTAATTAAACATACAACAGGGCCCGTAGAGACTTTAGTTGACCCTCTTTTTTTATTAATTTCCTGTGTACTGCGTTTTATATTGCGGATATTAATTCTGTAATTAAATAGATAGCACGTGAAACATTTGAATAAAATGATGAATTTGTGCATGTTACTAGCAAACATATGCGTGCTCATTTAGCAATCATAAATTATATATAGGTGTCCCACGGCGATAAAGTATTAGGTATTAGCCATGCATAAACATATTTACGATAAGTTTCAACAGTCAACTTGAGAGACGAAGATTTTATATGCTCCAACCTACAATGCCTATGACGATTTTATGATCACTTTTATTAACAAACTGCTTGCAAGGGATTATCGCTATATCTACATAGATATTCACAATTTGACAAACTCAATCGAATTTATTATCAGCAGTAATTTTTTGATACAATTAATATTTGAAGTACTTCAAATCGTATTTTGAAATATTTAAGTTTAATGTAAGTATGATGTTATCATAAATGTAAGGGATATATTTTAAATTATCATAACTTTTTAACAAGTTCAGTTAATAACAAAAAATAAAGGAAATCTAATTGCAGGAATGGGAATTAGTGTGCTCGGTTCCGCCAATAAGAGCTCCATTTTGTTGTTGTAAGATTACCAAGCTCTCGTTCAAATTGTACACAGTATAGCGTAACATTTTTGGTTGAATTTCACCAATTTGCTCTGTAAAATTGTCTCATAATTCTTGTAGCGTTGTTGGTCTCTCTAAACACTAGACTTTATGAATAACCCCACAGGTAATAAGCCGCTAAATTAATATCAGGTGATCTGGGTGGCCATGAATTTAGGAAATGTCTGCTTAACATACGATCTTCAAAAACATTGGTTAACAATTCTCTGACTGGTCGGAAAAAATGTGATGGTTTGTTAGTCTTGCAGAAAAATAATGTTTTCGATTCCATGGTGCTCGTTTTGCAACTGGGGAATCAGGATAATTTCTTAACTTTCGCAAGTATCGTTCAACGTTTACGGTGACAGATACGGTTTCTCCAAGCTGCATTTCCGCATTTCCAAAACTGCGTCAAACAGTGATTTTCTTGACGTGAAGACCTTCTTGAACAATTTTTAGTGAATTTTCTATTGGCCGGATTGTATAGTGATTGGTGATCATAGTGAAATGTGCCTCATCTGCCCTGCTCTTTCAAATTTTTGTATCGAATTGCAGTACGCTTTCATTTGACAGGGTTTCCCACTCAAACCGATGCTTGTGATAATCTTACTTTTTGAAAATTACCGTACATTCTTTTACTTGTTGTGATGTGCGATCCAGAATGTCTTTCGCCAGATATTTTTTTCAGTTTAGTGAACTTCACTTTCGTAAGTTGGCACTTTATTAGTTTTACTTGTAAACTGTCAATTCCTGTCAGCTGTTGTCATTAGCGTGCGATTTACAAATTGGTGTTATATTTTAACTTAATTTAGTTAATTAATAGTTCTTCTAAAAGTTAAATACATAGATCTTGCGTGTGTAATGTGAGTATAGCACATGATTGTCATGAATTGCGTCCACATGACTCAGAAATTAGAACGCAATATTGTCAATGGTTTCAGCAATATTTAAATAATGATGATTTATTAAATTTAACCTTTTACTCTGACAAGGCTTGGTTTCATTTAACTGGTTATATCAATAGCAGAATTACCGAACTTGGTCGACAGAAAATCCTCACAATTTTGTAGAAACATCTTTACACCTAATTAAAATTGGAGTATTGGTTGCTTTGTCAAAACGTCGTATAATTGGACCTATATTTTTCATGGCACAATTACTGCAGAAAGATATCAAGATAAGATCTTACAACTTATTGAGTAATTACATGATGATGAGTTACAAGACGGTTATTTCCAGCAGGATGGAGCGATTGCTCATACAGCACAGCAAACAATTCAATATTTGGAACAATTTTATGGTGATCGACTAATTAATAGGTATAGGACGATGGCCAGCTCGATCATTTCATATTCGTTGCAGTTTCGTATGGAGTTGTATTATTTATTTTTAATTAAAAATGATATTACAAAATAGAAACACTAAAATGATTAGTGTTATAACTAAAGGCCGGATTTATATGCACTAAAAATATCAAAATATGCATGTAAGATATACTTCTAAAAACATAAAATGTGCATTTAAATAGGCAAAATATGCATTTCAATATGGAAAATATGCATTACAAAATCACTTTTTCTTTTACTTAAAATTAATGTCAGGAGAACATTAATACAGGAAATAAGCTGTAAACATATTTTTATGTTGATAACACTTTTCATTTAATTATTATTAACATGGCAAACTGGTGGCAACTGTTGCTGGTGCGTATTCGTGCTGTGGTAACTTTTCTACTGCTATGGTGCAGTCATTCGTACCATGTGCATTCAATACTTGGGATATTTCGTACAACGCGGAAAATCCCGGATTCTTGAATAAAACAGCTTCAAGTTTGATATAGGCTTTTTAACAACCACACCTGGTCGATTTCTAAAAGGTCCTCGAATGGCCGGTATCCTATTAAGATTCTTTACGAGTGCTTTACCTGATGCTTCCAGTGCTTTAATTGTCTGGACCAGTATTTTGAAATGAGTGGCAATATACGCTAATTCGCTTTGTATTTTTTTGTTATTAAAAGCATATTGTGACTCTTGTATTACGACTCAATCCGAACCGTTAAAGCTATCAATAACCTAAAACATAATATATTTATATATTATATTTTCATACGGCTATAACATACGTACGTCCTTCACGCGGCTTTGAAATTTTCTTGATAAAAAATGCTGCCTTAGCCATGTGCCCCAACGCGTTAAAACTGGTAATGAAAGTTACTGAATCGTAGCATTTGTTTAAATAATTTTCCGCTTGCAATATTTTTCCAAAAATGATTAAATCTGGGATTACCTATTCTTGTCCACGGTATATTTGCTGCCCAATATGCATCACAGATCTCAAAAGCAAAATCATCTTGCACTTGTTGCCTTTCACCTAAAAATAATTGTCTTAAAGGCATCTTCTACTTTTTGGATTATCTCTATGCAAATTTGTGTTTAAGTGCTGCTCGACAAGATATTTTTTTTCGCTTGATCAATTAATAATTTGATATTGAATTATTTAAGTAACTTGTATGTTTTAGCCATATATGTATGTATAATAGCAAACAATATTTACTTTTGCCAAAGAAACAGCTTCTGCTTACGAAATCTAGTTAAGAATTCTAGTCAGCATTACTTAATATAAAAAGTAAATGCAACTATTGTAAATGAAATTATATCCGTATCTAACTCTAATTACAGCCGCCCAGTAACGCCGAGTAATCAAATGTGACGAATAACTGCAAAAGGCCATGTCGCTTGAAGTTTGATTGATTACATTTGCCCTCGATAGTACATAGTTAACCATGCTATATGCATTTATTGCAAAATATATGCATTTATTTTAAAATATATGCATTTATTGCAATAATATGCGCGATAAGAATCATGTTATTTTTTTTAATTATCTGAATCGCAAAGAAAACTTTAAATTAATTCGAAGCCGTTTAGCAAAAAAATATGCAAATGACTATAAATCCGGCCTTTAGTTATAACGGATAATATAAAACGATAAATATTTCAGATTTATTTTTAGAGTGCTAGTACCATTATTGTGTGTAAGTTATGTCATGTATCATCAATCAGCACCTTGGACTAAGAGCATATTAATGATACACAAGGCATTGTCTTACTGACGATTTGAAAAAGGAACGAAAACAAAAGTCAAGACAATTTCTGGCTCGATACTCGAATAGACAGCATCAACGAATCCTTTTCGCCGATGAGAAGTACTTTACTGTTGAAGAATCTATAATACAATAATAATAAACAAAATGATAAGTTTTATGCTAGAGCATCCAAACAAGCAAAACAGTTGGTTTCACGGATACAAAGAGGTCATCATCCTTTATTCGTAATGGTTTGGTTGGGACTAACTTATAGAGGAGTGACAAACATTCATTTCTGTAAAAAAGGGGTTAAAACCTCAGCAGCCGTGTATCGAGAAAATCTTTCGGAATGCGTTATAAACCCATTAAACCATACATTGTTTCACAGTGAACCATGGACATTCCAGCAAGATTTGG
>SMLS01065401.1:0-12056 GCA_004785975.1 Popillia japonica
AATTAGTTAAGAAAATAATTATAAAAACTTATAACTATAAAACCAGTGCAGTAACAAAAATACAAACGTTCTTTATAAGTTAATATTGCAATTACAAGAAATGATGACCATAAATTAACTCTTTGTTTCATACTTTCGAAAACATTTTGAAGTTGTTCTTGTGTAATCGTTTGAATCTCGCCTATAAAATCTGAAACGCATATTTAAATATAACCTGACTGGAATGTAATATCGCATGTCACTTACACGAATTTTGTTTAGCAGTTATTAAAATAACTGATTGTCAGTACAAGGAAAAACTAATACGGGAATGAAAATTGAACAGGAAAACTATACTAAAGCCCAACGAAAATATTGCCGTGCGGATATGGCCAGAGAGGAATAATCCAACTGACATTATCAGGGTGGTAAACTTTAAGCACAGATATTGCATACATTTTGACAGCTTCAAACATTTACGGGCACGCGATATATACATAAATAGCAGGTAGGATCTCGAATCCTAGTTGCTATTTATACACATTTTGGCCAAAAAATGAAGCTGATGAAGATGAGCTCTCTAACTCAAATTTGACACTTTTATCGTATTCCGCATGGTCAGTTGCATACACTACCGTTCATATATATAGGGACGACTATGAAAAGTAAAGAAATACCTAGAAATCTTAATATTAATTCCTGCAAAGTCTATATTGTACATTACAATTGTATTTTGCTAGATTTATGACCTAGTTGACGCAAACAATTCACTAATATAGTATATACTTTAAAACTAATTTGCATTTTACGACCCTAGCCTTATTCTTTACATTGGGTAATACCTGGAAGTGTATTAATCCCTACAGTAAGGCGTTTTAAATAAATTTTAAGAAACAATTGTTCGTAGTGTAAGACGAATAGATTCCAAGTAAGAAATGATAAAAATACCGGAAAATATATTCAAGTATTGTCAATAAAGCGTTAGTTTAAAATTTGTTCTCATGCGTGTAAGATCGTCGTTGAGAATGCCGAAACTACAAGAGATATCAATTGACAATCGTTCAGCTATTATAACATTACGTGGTGAAGGGTACTCAATAGCACAAATCGCTAAAAGAGTGAAGGTGTCAAAAAAACGGAGTATTCAGTACTCTTAAGAGAATTCAGAAAATAGGCTCACTTTGCATATAAAACGGCCAGGGCGAAAAAGATCAACGACAGTCGCTGAGGATCAATTTATAGTGGTAATTTCGAAACGAACTAAGTTTCTCAACACTCCAGAGATTACTCAGCAAGTCAATACTTCGAGAAACACACCAATATTGGTCACTACAGTTAAACGAAGACTTCTTGTAGCAGGGGTTAAGGGGAAGAATTCCTGAAAAAAAGCCATTACTGAAGCAGCACAACAAGAAAAAGAGATTGGAATAGGCCATTCAACACAAAGATTGGACGTTAGAGCAGTGTCATAAGATGTTATGGACAGATAAATCGAAATTCCAAACTTTTGGCTCAAAACGTCGATCATTTGTGAGGTGGCAGATTAGAGAAAGAGCAAGTGAACAATGTGGGAAAGATTATCTGGCTAAAACTTCGTTTTTCAAGAAGATAACGACCTCAAACATTCAGCTCAATTATGTAGAACTTATTTAATGCAATGCCAATCTCCAAATCTGTCGCCAACAGAGCTAGTGCTGTGGGATGAATTGGATCGCAATACTCGAAAAAAGGGTGTTAGCAGCGCACGAGAAACTCCAGATAGCATGGACTGAAATTACGGGCGATTATCTAGAGTCTCTGATTAGAAGAATGCCAAGAATATGTGCCGCAGTTATTAAATCTCGAGGTGGACATATTGCCGACTCCATATTTCTATTCCACCCAAAGAAAAAGTCAATTTCGTAGTCGTCTCCATATATGTATGTATGTATATGGACGGTAGTGTACATACATACATATATGTATGTATATTCAAAGTTTCTACGAAATCGGAGAGATCGACATTTTTTTCAAAAAATGCAAAAAAATATAGATGTTTAACAATTTTCGAAGGGCGTTCGATATCATTCGAATTTTGGAAAAAATGGGTGACCGAATTTAAGTGTTGTCGTAAGACAACCCTCCTGCCTACAAGCCTGCAATTGCAATAATCGAAATTTATGAATTACGATTTGAATTAGTGCCTCATTCGTCTTATTTTCCAGATATACCTTCCAACGATTATCATTTTTCGAAACTGGGGAAAAAAAGGCTCGGCTGTAAGAGATTTTCGTCGATTTCGCAATCAGTGTTGTAAATGCAGTAGAATATTGTGGAACTTTATGTTTCTTTAATTTAGGGCCTTCTACTTTTATTGGAAAACCAATTCCGAATCATTTTCCGAAAGCCATAGAGGCTTGAAACTTATGTCTGTTTTTTATCATTCAATTCGGAAGCTTTCTTATTAAAGTTTCGAATTGAACGACCTCCTCCTAAAGACAAATGAATACATTACATCTACGACTTTATTACTTTCCCTTGCTTATTAATTTGTATTTTTAGACAGCTGGCTGTCAAGTTACACGGCGCAAAATTAAGGTCGTACATCGTCCTAATTGACATCACTTTGTTAGTTGTGTTCTTTCTTAATTTATTCCATCGAGATATTACGTAATTGTGCGGCCGCGTTTATTTACGAATAATTGTAACGAACCTAATCGTTACTAGCGCTATTATTATTATTATTAATAATAACAATATACAATACATACGAGTATGTACTATGTATGTCTATACATACATATTGTATGCAGGAATTCTCAACGCGCATCTGTAGACGAACACGTTTAAATGTATGTTACGTCCAGAGGCAGGTCAGAAGCACGCACACAACAAACGCTTTCGACATGCATTGTCCGTGTTTCTCTCCTACACATACATACATGTGTGTATGTATGTAGTAGAGAAGCGGTAACAACATTAGATTTACTCAACGCATAGTAGTCTAAACTAACAATAAAGTGAACAATCGCCGGTTGTGTGCGTCTGTGTGTGGATGTGTACGGCATTCGCTCGATGTCATGTACTTCAACAAGAATTTCCACTCAACCTAATCAATTTAAAGTGGTTTATTAGCGATAATACGTGCTGCAATTACAGATGGTGGAACATGTAGACAATACACAGCCCCAACACAATATATATATGTTCGTGATTGGAAATGATTATCTCGTATAAATTACAAAACGAATATATTTTCTAATTAATTCTAATACATACTCGAACAAATCCCGATCGTTCCTATAACAGAATTAAAGGAAATTCAAACTCGAGGAAATTTATTTCGTCAATTCCACGTTTACTTAACGACCGTTAATTAATAAAAAGAAGAACTCGGTATTAGATTGTAAATCTCTGAGCCGTCGTAAATATTAGCCGAATCGGTGCTAGAGATGATATCATCGCACATTTAATTCTTCTTAATTAAAATAAACGGGTAAAAGTGAACGGTGTATCGTCCATTAATAAACTAACCGAAATGGATATGTTATTACGAAACGATCTATTAAAAAAAAGTCATGTAAAATGTTTCTTCCGTATTCCTTGCAGCGCAACGGCTGGATGCTGGACCCGCAATCACATCGTAATATACGAATAAAACTTTCAACACCGCCGGAGAAAGCAATAACTTTGGTGTTTTAATTCGAAAATGAATTCGTTAGGACGGTCTCGTTGATTTCTGGAATTTTTATATACATAAGTATATAAAATTTATTGTACATATGTACCTACTACGGTTTTGTATTTTAGAAATAATATTATTAAAATGTCCGATGTACCTATACAAGCTAGGAGATTTGCGGCCTAATTTTTATTAATTTATTTAAAAATTCTTCCTTTGTAATTCGAAAATGCAAAAAAATTATACCAGTGTCTTCTATTGATGCTACAACGATCATCCACCCCTCCGAAGAATTGAAATTAAATCTTTTTGAAAAAATATTGCCTCATTCTCAGGACAATTAAGAAAATACAGGATGCCCCTACACTGTATAGTTATCAAAGAAATGTTTAAATAGAAGTTACTTGATATCATATTATGTCAAAAATGACTTATGGTGTTTTTTATTTGCTCGTGACCTCGGAGGAGATTTCCAGGTCAACTTTGATTTTGCAATAGGAAACATGAATTTTTAATATTGCATGTTATTTGTCAAAAGTTAGGAAACAACAAGATTTTTTGATCGAGGACATATGTATGTATGTAGAAAACTTTATTTAAAAACTATGATTTGATGCAACAGGAAGTAGATTTGGTTTGGTACCATTGCATTTTGACAACTCGACTGTCTGAAGTGAATCTTTGTATCATGATTTTTTCGATAAAATAGCGATAAAAAAAAGAGGTGTGAGGTAAAATTTTTACTTCACTAGCGCGGCAAAATCAATCTACTGGTTTGTTAATTGCCTGTGTTAATGCGACTTAAGTTGGTACAGTGATATTGCGAATTTGTCAAAACGAAAAGTCGGAATCTGTCAGATTCTTTTTTTATTATAAAAAAATTGATTTGTATTATCTTCAAAGATTTCCGGAGCGTAGTCATCCAGCACATACCTACAAGATTTAACAAACTTGAGTTAAAGTTACGAACTGGTTCATTCCCGTCTAATGTAAAACATGCCAACCATAATACTCCTGTTAGAAATGAAGAGAACGTGACCAACGTTTTGGCATATGTATCCCTTCGATTTTTGGCATAAGAAATTGGAGTTAGTAAAAATACAGTAAATAAAATTCTGAAAACCCATCGATATCATCCATTTAAAATTCATTTATCGCAAGAATTAAAGCTAAATGATTTAGGTACAAAGACGACTCGATTTTATTGCATTATTGCAAGTTTTAGAAGATGCTAATCTTCTTAATTGTATTTTGTGGAGTGACGAAAGTCGTTTCTACAATAATGGTGTTGTAAACAAGCATAATGTTCATTACTGGGCCAACCAAAATCCGCGTTGGATGGAGGAAACTCGTTTTCAGACAATATGGGGAACCAATGTATGGTGTGGAATGTTTAATTGGTCCCCACTTTTAAGAAGGAACCCTAATGGGAAAAAGTTATTTATATTTTTTGCAGTATTTGTTAGTAGTCTATAAAACGCGGTTTCAGACCGTATAATTTTGAACGCACAAATTCAGAAATATTTACAGATTTTACTTAAACTCTACTCATCATTACCATTATTTTAACACATTTATATCAAAAACCATGTTTTTTATCAATTTTGCTCGTACAAACGAAAAATCAACATAAAAATCCAATTTTCTCAGTAACCACAAAGATGTGAACCGATATAAAGTATTCTTATTTACTAAATTTAGTGCTGTTTATACTCATTTTTAACACATTTACCTAAAAACGCTCATTTTAACTCATTCAAACCTCAAAATTACATGAAAAATTCAATTTTGGGAATACTACAAAATCGCGAACATCTAAAACTAACTATATTTTCTAGTTTTACTGCTGTTTTTACTAATTTCTATCACTAATTTATTTATGAAAAATCATTAATAAATATTGTTTACCAATTTTTTGAGGGTGGCTCTCAAGTCCACCCCTGCGGGGTATCTGCTATAGACCCCTTCAAATATTCAAAACTTATGTTATCAACATGTCTTTCTGAACGTAAGCATTTATGTAAAACGTAAGGTCAAACGTAAAGGTAAACACTGAATGACGTAACATAAAACGTAAACATTGAATGTAATATAAAGGTAATAGTTCTAGTAACATAATATCCAACGTCAAAGAAAAAAATTAAATCACTTAATCATACTTCAATGGAATTTTTAAAATCATATAATTTTCAATCAAAATTTTTGTAAGACATTTGTGACAGTAGGCATTTTCGTATTTCATAGAATTTTTCAAACTATGAGAAAATATACAAAATAAGAATCTTTTTTTAATATTTACCAAGGAGACTATTAATTTTTTTTGTTAGTTTTTGACAAATTTTAAGTAATATATTTGGAAAAATGAAAAAGGCAGAGACGAAATTTTGTTTCTCAATTATTTTATGAATAAAATTATCCGCACAATATCGAGACAGATCTTAGGTAAGCCAAATATATAATGTTTTCTTCAAATGAGGAGCTCATTTTCAAAGTGCAACAAATCGTAAATCGCGAATCAAAATCTCATACCACTTAAGTGTTTCGTCAGGACGCCACTCTTGTCCAAACGCAGCTATTAGAAGATTGTTTACTGGTTTGCCTTCTCTGTAACAGGCTTCAGAGCTGCATTTGTCAAATATTTTCCTCGTTTCAGAGTTTTAGGTTTTTTAGAAGGGTCTTCATGTCGGTAAAGTACTTGGGCTACTATAGTTACTGCATGAGTTTTTGTGTATCAGGTAACTTTTTTTGAAGAAACAATTTTCTGCTCGCTGCTTCCTACGTATTTATAAACCACAGAAAGAAGGTCTTTCAGGTCGTAAACCACCCAATCTTTGCTCAATTCATGAACGTTTCCAATTTTTTTGTAAATATTAATGTAATCTGTGGGTAGAAGAATTTGATCGTGTGGACGTAATTCTGTGGCCTTTTACGAGACTACACAGTACAGTTTGCTACTATAACACCTTCACTGGACTCCATTTCTAACACTTAAAGCACAAGCCACGCACCCAAACAAGACGTAACTAACACACGACTAGATTGGACTAAATGCTCATCAAATTATTACAAACCGGTGCTCTAGCATCGGTGTAGGATGGACTCATTTCGTTTTGAAATGAAATTTGCACTTTTGTCATTTTGAAACGAAAACGTGGACTTCTTGCGGTTTGAAACGGACAAGCGGGAGGACTTGTTTCGGTTTGGCACATGATATGCTAAAAGCTGTATAAATTTTCATAGGACGGGTGTCGTTTTGTAAGCTAAAATTCGACAGAAGCATAGATACTTGCCTTGAGACTGCAACGCCATCTATATCTGAAATTCTCCAAAACTGGACTTTGCACTTTGAAAATAAGCTCCTCAAATATTTGAAGCAATTTAATGTTTTTTTTTGAAAAAATTGTAAAGCAATGATTAAAATTAAATTGAAGAGTTCTATGCATTTGTTAAGAGGACGGAATTGGAAAGTTTCTTTCACTGTTTTAAATATTTTAATGCAAAATTTTGCGAGTGCAACGGGTGTAGGTGATGGCAGCTAGAATATAGTTTTTTTTTAATTTGTTATTCCAAAACTTGGAAGAATATAATGTGAAAACCAACTTCATCAAAGCTACGCTAGTTAATTTCGAAAGCAATTTCTACGGGAAAACATTATCCAACCAATACACATACTAAAATTGGATAACTAACATCAATCAAACTTCGACCCCGAATAAGATATTGCGCGTACATTTTTCTCGCACAGAATCCTTATTTCGTGTATGCCGCCGATGTTGTCTAGCACTCAAAGTCACTTCGCAGCGCAAATCCGCATTCGAATAATATTTGCCTTTCGTAGAAATATACAGGCACAGATAGACGTGCGCGCCATATACATACATACAGACAACACGAAATAAAGTCGTATTTATTCCGCGAATTGCTTCTGGAAGGCGCCCATCGTTTCTAAAATAGTCCCCGCACTCTCTTCACGTGATATGCGGTCTCCTCCACGACAGTAAATCGACGAAATTGATGTCAACAACAATACTTGAACGGGCTTTTCTAAACGTGTAATATTACGTGCGTTTTTGCAATATTTTTTTTTCGTTAATGTATGTTTAGAATGCAAAGCAAATACTGAGCGATAAATGCTTCATTATGTATATTTTACATATTTGTTAAAGATAAGATTAGTAAGGTTCATCTACATTCAGATATTGCTGAAATGTTTGAGACTTTTTTCGTAGAATGCGAAATGGATGTTTTCGTTTACGTTAGCTAAACATGAAAGAGTTCGAAGAAATAAAATTCATAACATGTAATTACGCATTTGTTCTTGGATTAATGATATAATGCACCTGCTGATAACTAGTATAATTCCAGGATATGTCCCCGCTTCCCTAACGAAATTATCCAATTTATATTTCCACCCCAGCTTTCCGCACAGACAACGCTTACATCTTCATTAACGTTGATATTAAAAACGTCCGAGGTTAACACTACAGCACTTTGTTTCGTTCTTTTTTTTAGTCTTATAACAAAATTTAAATACATACATATATTTAAGTTAATAAATATGTATATAGGATATTTATAAGTTATATAAATGTACATACTGTCAGGATTCTAGCTGTAATATAATCCCTGTATTCATGTAAACATGGTCGGGAATCATAAATCGAAATTATTAAACTAAGAGTTTGCCGATCATCTATGTAATCCGTAATTTACATATTTATGAGAAATATTAGCATATTCATACGAGAAAGACTCAAAAGTTCGTAATATATCCTATATAGATATACGTACGTACACATAGATGGCGTTATCTTATTCGGTCTTTTTTGATTGGAAGTTGGCAAGCGTTATAATCTGTCTAACCGTTACTAACTTCGCGTCGTACGATTAACTAATTTTGACAGTTATTTCGGTTGTAAAATTGGATTATGCGAAGGAGCTCGAATAAATCTATATAATAATATAATTTTTGTTTACTACTCTTATTATTTTGTTTATTATTCGATTCTTCATCTTCTTCTCTTATCCCTTCATACCCTTTTTCAGGGTGTCGAATCGGTGTCCTTCCATGTCTTGCGGTCCTTTGCTAGTTTTCTCATCTCGGTCATAGTCATGCCTCTAGCATTCCCAATCTCTTCGATCCTCTGTATCCATTTTTCCTGGGACGTCCTCTTTTCTTCCTCTATATTCCCGATGATTCTGCTATCTTGTTTAATATTGTATTTTCTTCCTTTCTTACTAAATGTCCCAACCATCTTAATAATAATTATTTATATTAACCATCTTAATAATTTATTGAAAGGAAGAACTTTCAATAAATTATTCGCGGTTCCCTTTTTAGAAGTAACGGACGTCTGCCCATTTATCTGTACTTTCCCTTTTACCTTTTCATAAGCAATTCTTATTACTCTAATTAGTTTTTCAGATACTTTGAGGTAGCTCTTTGAGGCAGTTTCACAGGTTAGCTCTATTTATTGTATCGAACGCTGCCTTTAGATCTATAAAGGCTAAAACCATTTCCATTCCGTTTCCTAATGCTCTTTCCAATATAATCGGTTGCTCAATAAATTTCTAGAATCACACATAGATGGCGGTAGTAGGTCCGCCATTTTTTTCCTAAAAATAGTACTACTTTCTCATGAACACGTGGAAAGTTTTGTGTAGATCTGTCAACTCACAATCAGTCTTATATTTACATCTGTTTTTTTTAATATGGAAAAAATCAAGTATCGTGATTGAATTATTATTTTTGGAAGGTGTAGAAACAAAACAGATTCGTGAACGATTGTTAAAAGTGTATAAAGACACTTTGCCTTCACTTGCAACAGTATATAACTGGGTTGTTCAGTTTAAACGCGGTCGTACAAGTCTTGAAGACGATCCACGTCAAGGATGTCCAAAAACTGCATCAACACCAGAAATCATAGCAAAAATACAGGATATGATTTTGGAAGATCGTCGATTGACTGAGAGATATCTTGTAGAGGCTCTAGACATCTCATTAGGCCATATTTTAAGTGAAGTTTTGGGTTTCAAAAAGCTGTGTGCACAATGGGTGCTGCATTCGTTAACAATGGAACAAAAACACAGTCGAATGCGACTTTCTCAACAACATGCGGAGCGTTTAAACGATTTTGTATGTCGATTCATCTTTATGGATGAGATTTAGGTCGATCATCACCATGATCCTGAATCAAAACAAGAGGCTAAAGGGTGGTGTGAACCTGGTTCTTTAGCTCCAAAACGAGTTCGTGTCTAAAAATCAGCAACGAAGGTTATGGCATTAGTTTTTTGAGATGCTAAAGGTATATTGTTAGTGGATTACCTTCAAACTGGTAAAACTGTATATTACTGCAAACTTTTGGATTAATTGGATGAAAAAATTCGAGAAAAAAGACCTGGTTTGCAGAAGAAAAAAATCCTTTTTCATCAAGACAATGCACCTGCATTGTGGGCAGTGTTTTAACAATGTCTAAATTCAATGAATTGAAGTACGAATTGCTTGATCATCCACCGTATTCACCAGATTTGGCTCACTCTGACTTCTGGCTGTTCTCACATCTTAAAAAATTCATGCGTGGAAAACATTTTTCGTCTGATGATGAAGTTATAGCAGCCGTAGACGAGTATTTTGCAGACCTTCCGGAAAACCACTATAGGGATGGAATTCATATATTTGAGGAACGTTGGAATAAATGTATTGAGCTTTTGGGAAAATCTAAATATTATTCCTTTGAAAACTTTTCTCATTTGGATATGTTTTGTTTTAAGATAATATTATGTGATTATAAGTTGGTGCAACTGCGCTGATTTTAGTAACGTCAAATTCTGACAGCTGTCAAACCCAAATTCAAATTATAGACGCGTATATACAAGTTCGAACAAGTATCAATGACAAATATAGCGATTCACTTCTTCGCCAAAGCAAACAAATCGTTGGACGCAGCTATAGGAGAATCCTTCGAATCTGAATTAAGTTCGGCGGCTATTTTTAAACAACATACTCGCCTTTCTTCTTCCTCGGCTTAAGAAGAGATAGTTACATAGTCGAACGAGTAATTCTACCCTACTTCGTATCTCTCACACACACCATATATTAAATTATGTGTTTAGTTTGAACTTAAAGCATATGGTAGGATGTGCCAGACCAACAGATTGTTTTGTCGCGTGTATAAATGTGTTTAATACGAGTAGATGTGTGTGCGAGTATGGCATGTCGTATAAAATAAAACGGAGACGCCAAGAAAGGAGAACGCAAACGGATTACAGTCTCGTTTCCCACATTATATGTGGGTGTGTGAATATTTACTTTAGAAACGCTGAGTTCACGCGTTTCCGCGATTTTTGCATATCCGCTGCTTCGGTATAATCCGCTGATGTAGAGATTTTCTTTATGTTTTTTTTGTCCATGCATTGGTTTACCTATAATAATCGTAAAGCTAATATCCTACGTCTCCCGTTTTAATAATAAATTAATTCATTAACTTCACCGCGTATATACCGATATATATATAGATATAGATATACCATACACACACATTCATCCGGTTCGAAAGAAGAAGTTTCGTCCAAGCAATCCTTTAAACCTATAACAACAACGGAGGTTGTTTGTCGAGGGCCTTTTGAATAATAATGCGGTCTGAGGGTGACCTCCAAACCGCTCGCTCCACTACTCTAATACACTACAACTAATACCGCTTCAACGCCACTCCTATACACGGTGCAAACTCCCACGAACTAACTCGATTTTGGCTTGCTAACCGAAAACCCTTTCCCGAAATTGGTTCCTCTTATGTACGCGAGAAAGCCTCGATATTAATATATCATTTACGGATACATCTAAAGGGTGCAAGAGAGGAATCGTTGCGGCGAGTATCTCTTCTAAATCCGAAAGGATATTGTAGTGATTAAAATTGACCACCTCGTCAAGTATAAAAAACGTCAAAAGTGACAAACGTCAATTGTGACACACATGAAGTGACACTAATAACATATTTTGTAATTTTACCATGTACCGTATAAATCACACTACTCTTCTTCTTTTTTATTATTATTCTTTAACCAACAAAAGAAGTTGCGGTTCCTATGATTGCATTGCATACCTAATGAGTAGATGCATCATCTATTTCCCAAGAAACTAACTGTCCCCAATATCTAGATCTCATTCATAGTCTCTGAAACTTCTTATACCCACATACGATGCGACGTTAGCTTATTATATGCAGGTGTTGTAATGGGTGTTTGAAGACATTTTTTCCTATTCGTCACGCTATTTTTACTGGATGGAAAGGCGTACGTTACTACGGCTCACGTTTCTACGTCTACTACACGGATTACGTGACTTGTCGTCCATCTACTCTGATGATATCCGATTCTTCGTCGTCATAGTTTTATAAATGCGTCCACCTATGACATT
>SMLS01065402.1:0-47747 GCA_004785975.1 Popillia japonica
TTTTTTTTTTATCTGTGGTGAGGGCTGTATTACCATTGTTCAAAAATGATGCTATTACGAACAAGTTGGTCATATTTACGCTTAAAGGTTTGATGGCCGACACTTTTAGTTATCTAAGATTTTGAACCAAAAGAATACATTTTTCTTTGATCAAAGAAGATTCACTGTTTTGTAACCACTATTAACGGAAGTTATGGCAATATCTGGAAACCACCAATTTACATATTTAATCAGAAAAGCAAAATAACAAATATTAGCGCGATTTAAACCGCTACTGCTTCGGCTATCACTTATTTCTAATGACGTACATATGTACTTGTATTGAATATATTTGCATATAATGGCGATATATTTATTGATATAATGGGATCAGGACGTTTTATTTGCAATTAGTTTTATCGTCTATGGGTTATACTAATCATTTTAAGTTCATCACGTTATTTCTTATTTTAGAATCCAGACACATGATTGGAAAATTTCAGTGATATGTAAAAATTGTCTAATTAATGGTTAGTGACTTTATTGAAATAGTAATGCGTTCTTTGAATAGCACTTATTTAGTTTAATCGGGGCTATTGCTATCTAAAAAGAATATGGCTAAAATTTATACTTTTTATTGTAATATACTAACAATGTATTGTTCCACCGTATTTAGGCATCATATTTGGTATGTACTTACATACATACATACATATGCATAAGTATATCGTAGTTAAATTCTAGTTAACTATAATCTATATTACAATTACTTAACATCAATGCTTGTAATACCGAGGCTAGGCAGTTATTCATTGAACTTGGAAAAAACATTTCATTTTTAAACTTTAAAATGAAATAAAATGAATAAATATTCACCTTTAATAACAATGGAACAGAAAGAGAGCTTTGTAATTTGCGTGATATTTGCAAAAGCACTAAGTTTCATACATACATAAGTATATTAATGCTGCGACACATTTATTGCTGATTTTAATCAAAATAATGAGAAATATTGAAATGTAAATTTTGTTTGTTTTTAATCTTTCCGTTTAGAATTCTAGAATAACTAAAAAGGCACGCGTACTCCATGCGAATTAATACAACAAATCCATTATTCATGAAATGATTTAATTACAGTTAAGAGATATACTGGTTGTATCTGGTTATACGTCAAATAGTAGACATTCCAATGCACCTATTATTAACTAATATTATTTAGAAATGGTAATCATTTGCTTAACCGACACTTTCTAGAATGTTATAAACCTCGTAATCCAATCCAATTCTATAATTTAAAGCTGTTTACTCTAACTTTTTATAATATATGTATATGTAAATGTGCAGATTCTGAAATACAAAAAAAATATGGATGCACAAATTAAATTAAATTAACACATATATATGTATATACATATGTGCGATCAGATGCATTTACTTCCAGAATCATGACTTTAAACGCTTTAAATACATATTTCTATATTCAGGTATTAGAAAAGGTTTGAGATTAATTCCTTGATGTTTGTACACGTATAGTGTACAATGTGTTGGAAAACTAACGCATTATAATTGCTTATGTGGATGCTCTTAAAAATGGTACATTTACCACAAGTTGATCTAATTCGACGACAATATGCAGTGCAATATGACTATCGGTTAAAGTATACTTAAGCATGAGTGTCTCTAGCAAAAAAGGTAATAGCACTAACAAAGTTAATCTACGATATAAACGATAATCCGCGTAAAAAGATCGAGGAATTTGTGCCAGCCTCTAGAATATTGATCTTCACTGTTATGGTCCAGCCAATAAAGACCTACGAGGCTGATTAAATTACGTAGTATTGAAATTTTGCAGAATTGTAGAGTGAAGTGTTTTGGGCAAATGATAACTCCGTGTTAATAAAATATAATTTTTCGATGATTTTTTTTAATAAGACAAAAAACTCTTTGTGAGAGATTAGCAAATGTTACTGGAATTTACCATTTAGCTTTGATTAATGATGACATTATTGCATTGCTTAATAAATAATTAATAATAATAATTAATTATCTATCAAATGGTAAAGACATACAGGCCTCAGAGAAGGAAAGTTTTTGGAATTTTTCCGAGGAAATAATTTAGCTATTACTTCTTCGTTGTCAAAGGGCCAAAGGAAAAACGCAGTTTGTTGTGCTCCTTGATTGAGTTGATTAGTAGGTGAACCACTAACGCATTGTTGATGTGGATAAAACAAGTTATACAGTATAATTGTATTAATTTTTTAACGTGGGATTTTGTCTAACTTTGAATGCATCTATGACGACGACTGATGTCCTAAACTGTCAGTCATACAGAAAAATAATGTATATAGATCTTTGCGATATATGATGGTGTTATGTAATTCTAATTCTATTCCTAAAATATATTTGCATGAATCAAAGTTCTTCAAGACAGTTGGAGCAAACTTGAATGTTGTTTAAAATACTCACTCGTAATAAAACAATCGTTTGCTTGTTCTTTCCTTGTATATACTGTACAGTCTTGAATTTTTCCAAACGATCCGATAGTAACAATGTAGTTTTTAGTTTAATTGTTACCGAAATTAAATTATTATTTGCAATTATAAACACCTGATATTATCTTCCTTTCCAGGTCGATGCAGTGTTGGTGAATGGGTTCAAATAGGTCCGCTTCTTGGTAATTACATACATTCCTTATGGCTAATGCTACTTCCTACATACAATAACTTTTGAAAAGTATCAAATTGTCATTTCTAAGGAACGATAGTAATAGCAAGTATTACTGCCTAGGTATGCGTCTGAATTCTATCAGCCCTTTTATTTAAGTAAAATGTCTATTATAAGAAGCATGTTGAAGGCAGATAGGTACAGCAAAACTATGCGCATATGCAACAAACATCAGAATAATCGGGATAGAGCAATTTTTGAAACAAATTATATCAATAGGAAACCAAATTAAATCTTGAGTACTGTCATCGCAAGGCTTCCTCTAAACAGCTCTCTATCTTGAATGTCATTTTAAAAGTTGTTTTATTATCTAAAGACACGCAAGCACGTCACGATGTTGGTGATTTCCAGGCGGGGGCTCAAATCCGTGAATCCTGCAGAGCAACCACTCACAATTTTCATGGTTCGGTATCGTAGAATTGTAGAGACAATAGTTTTGGCAGAGATTATCTCAGAAATCATTAAGGTAGCAGCGTTATTTTAAATTTGGAAGTCACTATTTTCTTATCTAAGTCCGTCTGTATTGTAGTACCTCAAGGTTTTCTCCATGACCTTCTGGATTTCAAGTGGTTTATCTAGTAATTTATTCAGCTAATATGACGTGCTTTATGTAGTCTAGAAACGAAAATGAACTTGTACATTTGACCAACAGATGGTGTTTCAAAGTAAATGAATTTAAGTGTGTCGCAATGGGTTCATGGTAATTCATCGTCGCAACATTTATTGCATCTATTATCTTTGTTAGATGTCTCCTACTAAAGAAAGCTATGTATGATTATTATGGTTTGCGTTTCAAACGTAGATTTGAAAAGGTTCTAGACTAAACAAAACTAACTTCTTCGAATAATAGCAAATGTTCTATAGCTCCATATATCCTGAAGGACAAAATGGCTCAGGAGCCAAATTTAGCCCTAGAAAGAGTAATGTAAGACCATTTAGACATGGGTCAATAAAGTCAAGCTTGAGAAGCTGGCAAGTTTAAGGAATGGTATTTAGAGAAGCAGTTTTTTGCAACATTTGTAAACAAAACTAAATGAAACGTTTTGATATCTTTACACTTATAACAATATATTATTGTATATATTGGCTATAGGTTTTCTAAGAATTTCCATAAAATACAGAACTAAATTTCTTTATAAGAATAGTGTTCGCACGAAAAGCTACAGGTTATTCGTTTACGATAAATACGGTTACTTAATAACTCTCTTCGAGGAACTCGCACATTATTTACATTTGTTTTTAATGTGTTACCCCAATTTCATTGCAATATTGGAAAGTAATTCTGAGTATTTGTCCAACTTAAATGTCATTATAGCAATTGATGTATTTATTTTTTGCATAACGTATTGAAATCGGTGAGATTATGTAATTTCTGCATTAAATAACTTTTTGTTCGTAAGTGGTAATATTACTGTACTGGATGCTATATATAGTTCCAATTAGTTGATGTAATAATAAATTCTTAATTACAATATTGCAAATGAGTGACAGATATAAAATGGCAAAAGTAGTAGTTTAACGAAATGAATACTGTTTCTCAGCTATGTTTCACTCATATGCATATGTGTAATATACACAGGCTGTCCGTATATCCAGATATGCGTCCCTGAAGGAGGCCGCTGGAAATTGGTTTTTCTTGAATTTCTTTTAAAGTAATTAATATAAACGCAGGAGGCCAGGCAATTGGTACTTTTCTACTTATCCAACGTTTTGTATAGACGTTACTCAGGTGCCCCCCCATACGAATGCTGAAATATGGCGGTGCCCCATCGTGCATGAAGCACATGTTTTGGCGGGTTTCAAATGGTAACTACTTTATTAAATCTCGAAAAGCGTTCCGAAGAAACTCCAAATAAAGTTGTTCATTCAATCATTCTGGCAAAACGAATGTTCCAATCAAAAAATTGTCAATGATTCCTCTCCAAATATTAAGTCATTGGAACTGATGTTGATAGTGCGAAACAATATTGGCATCAGGATTTCCATCAGCCCGTACATGTGTATTGTGTAAATTGGTAATACCATTTTTGGTAAACCTTGCTTTATCCGTGAAAAGAATACTGCTCATGAACATTATGTCGTTGCTGATCCAATACCCAGTTTGCATGCAACTGCATTCTACGAGGAAAATCTCCAGGAATGAGTTCATGAATTTTTTGCAAACTTTCCTAAAATTATGAAGTGTGTCAATAATATGTATTACCTTATTTTAGTGGAATCGCCCACCATTCTCCTTTAGATTTTGGTTAATATGTTGAAATGTGTTTTGCTTTGGTAAAGTACGATTAGGAAATCTTTGGTGATATAATCTTCTGGTTTCTAAAGCATTACAAGACGCAAGACCATGCATCAGATGGATATCTCTATGCTCAATAAACGGGCATTCCATACTTCGAATAAATTCAATGTATCCAATGATGTGAAGCGAAGTTTGGAACAGCAATAAGTTTTTTTGGTGTTGATAAAAAACGGACATTTTTGGAGAACTTTTTCTCGCAAGCGGTTCATTTTAACGACAATAAGTAAGAGTACCTTTTTTTTGAATCTATGGTTCAAGCTATCCAGTTTAATATTTGTAAAGTCTTTATCATTCAAAAACCGATTAACAGGGAGGTCCTTCAGGGACGCTTATCTCCGTAGGAACGGCCTGTAGGATTCTTTTATAGAAACTTGTCAACTTATTTGTTCATGTTCTATCTCCATCCAAGAGATTTCCCACATTTTGCTAGACACCCTGTATATGTATTTACTTTTCACTAATTAACTGGCATATATTTCGCTTCAGTTTGTAAAACTTTACATTTCTAGACTTATTTATGACCTAATATTCCCAATATTAATAACAGTAAGTAACACTGGACTTTAATAGTAAATGTTTCTACTAAAGAAGATAAATCAAGGTCTAAAAATAATAAACGCAAACAACTAGAGCCAGGAGGTGTTGATGTGATTCTATAGGAGAAACAATAGTTTTCAGGAGTGTTGATAACAGAATTACAATCTCTTATCGCCTTTAAGTAGTGAGAAAATAAATCTGAATCACTCTGTATATGAAGCTTTTATAACTATTGTAGTGCGATTACACGAGGATTCTAACGGTATTAGGCGTTATTAAGTAGCCAGAAAAATAAAGGCACCTGCTGTAGAATATTTTCTATGTCAAACGAATTCCGCAACGGGAACCTTTCAGTTTAAATAAAAAAACGCAACCTACTAAAAACAAGGAACGTACCGGCAAGAAGTAACGAGAAAAATAACTTTATAGAATTATGAAACTTTGTAGAAGTTGTTGGTGAGTTTTCGTTGATGTTCAAGTGATGCTTTTTCATAATATGAAAAATGGATTTACTTCCCCGGCTAGAGAAAGTTTCAGAAGTTTGAGGCACTTCATAAAGTTCTGGAAATAAAACGCTGCAGAGTAAAGAGCTGTGACGCAATTATAAGGAATTTTAAATTAACGTTCCAATTATGTTCGGTCCTTTATTTTTTGTTGATAAGCTAAAACTTGACATTCTCGTTTACCTTCCAGTGAATCTAAGTTACATTTTACGGAGAGGATATTAAACGATGAATGCTAATTCAAACCGTTCTTGTATTTTAATGAAACTGAGATAAATACTGTTATTCGCAAAAGAATAATTAATAGTATAATTGGCAGTGTAGAGATTTATCAAATTCAGCTAACGTTGTCAGTCAAGAACACGTGGAATATGATACTTAGCAATATGTTACACGCCAAACTATAGTGTTAGGAAACCCCCTTCAAATTGAGTGGGATATAATAAGTAATCAAACCTTGAAATCGATACTGTAATGAAGAAAGTGGCTATTTATAATATTAGCTTTATTACAATTGCAAAATATTTTCTACTGCGGTTATGTAACTTGCTCTTTAAAAATATGTATTACAAATAGTATTCTACTTACATTGTTGATATTTACATTTCTTGCATTAATGACTAATGGCTGTTGTAAAAGCATTGTATTCTAAACACTCCAGTGATCAACTACTTCAATTCCTAGCCTTGCGATATTTGTACGCGAACGCAAAAAAACAAATTTCACTAGCGCACTTTCATTTTAGTAACCGCAATATTTTCCACGCAAATTCTTGGTACATTGGTTACTGGTGATATTTATCATTACTAACAAATGTACGTATTTATAGAAAACAATGAAGAATTGCGCTTCTCAATAGGTAATAATGTGAATACAAAAACTAAATCTACTATTCATTCAACTGTTGACTTTTTGCAAATTGGAACTAATTTATAATAAAAAGAATTGCGGAAGTAGACATGACATACGTAATCTAGCAAGAAACTGCAAATCTATCTTGCATAACTGTTTGCACTGTAAGTACATGGCGGCAATATGATTTTAATTTACCTATTTTTCCTGCATTTGACACAAACACTTCAAAGCTAGAATAGGTCGTAATGTTTTAACTTACATTCAAAGATAGTTCGTGTCATTTATTGCATCCGGAAAGCATTGTATGTATGGTTGACATTCTATATGCACTAGGGAATTTTTATAACCCTGAAACGTGAGTGAATTATTAATCAAATTGTTTCGTTTCTGATCTAGCTGGGTGATTCACAATTGTGTTTTAGTGTAAAGAATTGCAAGATCTGGCACTGAAGTTCTTGTTGTTGTGGATGCGATTTTTTTATTCTGTTTCAGAGTCATTAGCCATCTAGTAAAAATATATCGACATAGTAAACCCTCAAAATTAATAATTAACGGGAAGTATATGGTTGTAAGTACATCAGTTAGAACACCGTAAACTTTCTTTTCTAGTTACAAATTCTGTAGTTTTTGGCTAAAATACTATCTTATTATACTATTGCTTTGGATATTTGAACTGAATGTAATATTATTGATATGATTTTATGAACAAGATATAATATTTAAATTTATTTCATAATTTTAAAATAGTCACTTGATATTGATTTACACATACATACAGACCTTTCAGTATTAGTTAAATAGCGGATTAGCATAAACGTATTTATAAAACGCTGGATTCACCTCTGCGAACATTATATTGAAGAACAAATGATTCGCACCTCCTACCCTTCTTCTATCTTTTCAAACTTACTTCTTCGATTTGCCGAGATATTTTGTGGGAGCATTACACTGACTCTAGTGAAAATGTCATCTTTAGCTAGTGCTGTTTCATTATTTAGAATCCCATTAAAAATTCTGCATTGCCGTAGGGTGAAAGACAAACTCAACAAACTTGGCCATTATGTGTGTATTTAACTTACTCTAATGCCCCGTTTCTGAAACGTCAAGCAGCAGTTATCTGCTCAGCATCTGGCGATTTAACAAAGACAGTCTTTATAAACAGATAACTGCTGCTTGACGTTTCAGAAATCGGGTATTAGACAAACAACAAGCGTATATGCCAAATACCTTGACAATTCCATTTTTTGCTTAACAAATGATACTGCAAAGGTTGTGTTGGAAACTGGTTAGAGAGAATAGTATTCAATACTCATTCAATAAAGTCCTTGAGGGAAGACCTTATGAAAAGCCTAAATTATTAATATGCACTTCGCAGTGCACAAATACAACAAAATGTCTTGCATCCAGACGAAATATTCAATAATTTTATTCAATTCCAACGTTGTTTTTGTAAACGAATAGAAGTATTCGTTTGCATACGTTTCGTTCGTATAAGTTCAGGTGAAAAGGGTAGACTTACTACAGTTATATGATGTAGCGATACGGGTAGATGATTTGTGCAACTGTGTTTGATTGATTGATTTTAATCAACGTAGGACGTCTTTTAACATGCCTAACACTGCGGTCTGCAAGGCGTATTGTATCATTCCTCCCTTGATTTTGATTTACTCAGGTTGGTTCCCTTGATCAGGTTTAGGACACTATTTACAGACTGTTTGTTCCTCCTCATTACAGAGTCTATATAAGGATTCATCAGACACGTAAAGTGAATCCTGTTGAGTCCAAGTAGGTCAGCAGTTCCATCATCCGCTTGCCGTATCTTTTCCCATATACAAGGATTTTGATTAGCGTTGATTCACAGTCCACAGTCATTGATTGCACCACGTACTGCAGTCTTTGTAATGCCTAGACCTGGCTCCGGTCCAGTAAATATCGTTTGGGAACCTTCCTTCGCTAGCTGGTCTGCAGTTTCGTTGCTTGCTATACCCCAGTGATCTGGCACCCACACTAAGTTGACCTTATAGTGTTTAGCCAGGACAGTTAAATTTTGCAGACACTCCAATACTATCTTGGCGGCTATACCGTATGATGGTAGAGCCTTAAAGGCTGCCCGACTGTCAGAGAGAATACAAATCGTCTCCCCTCTCCAACGCACAGGTTGGTATAGCATATATTTCTGTTTGAAATATCGTTGTGTATCTTCCCAGTGGTTCACACACTTTGCAACCCTTGTTTTCGTCGTAGGCATCGATGTCAGTTAGTCTCTGCTTTTGACTCATCTGTATACCAGCTTGGGGTTCTCAGTTTTTTCCCTTCACCATTTCTCCACTCGTCCCAATTCAAAAAGACTTTGTAGGGTTTGTCGTAGGAGATTCTGGTGATTGCTATGTCGCTGCCCATATGAAGGATTGGGTTTCTGACCACTGTTTCCATACTGGTGTCTTCCGACACATCGTAGGTTCTCCAGTTATTAGTATTTTCAGTCTGTGCGCTCCCATGCTTGCCTCTCCCATGACAAACATATCCAATTCTTTACAGATCAGCTTTCGCACGCCCCTGTGTAACCTTTGGCAACCAAACCAAGCAGCCACAAGTTATCATGGGTCTTACTACCGTAGTGTACAACCAGTAGGAAATATGCGTTTTGAGTCCCATGTCTTTCCAACTGTTCTGCGGATTGTTAGTAACAACCTCTTACATTTGTCTGTCATTTTCTTCAAATGTGAGTTCCAGTTCAGTTTAGAGTCCAAGGTCACTCCCAGAAACTTAGCCTCCTGTGCATTAGGTGCTTAGTAAGAGCTTTTAGAGTAATTGTCCTTCATCTGAGAGAATTGTCGACATATACTAAAAGAATAGTCATTGCACAACAATAACTCAGTTGAGATAGTAAATCTTGTAGGAATTGCAATTGAAAAAGGTACTACAGTTCAAACTTTGACAAAGGAGTTTAGAAAATGCTAGTAGTTTAGTAGAAGAAAACATTCTCCTACTAACTTTCAAGAGCGTATCAACAGTTACCAAGTTATCACGTACAATTAATATGGGACCCTTCCGGCATATGAGGCAAGTTCGAATGTGTACGTATGGAGAATAATAACGGAATAATAGGTAAAAGTCTGCAAGCTGTGACGTAAAATGGATCAATTCCACCATAGTCGCCAAACAATTTACATGTCGCCTAAATACCATCAACCAAGGTAGTACATCTTGTAAATGCTATTAAAACATTTACATTACAACGTAGGTAATGATACAAACGAAATCACGAAAACCAAAACAAAATAGTGGGTTATGGTCGGTAAGAAGACAAATTGTAAAATAAAAAGCAATCATTTAATAACTTTGAAATTTGAATTGATTGTTGTGTTGAAGCAATGGGTTCGTGAATTGCTTGCAGATGCTACTTACCCGAAGAATTTTGTTACTGTGACAATTTGCAAATAATCAAAATCATTCGGTTAATGATAATTGGACATATCTTTTATTTTTCGTTTTAATTTGTGGAAAGAAGAAATGGCTTTTATAAGCGTAGATATACATACATACAATCTATAACAATTTTATGACATGACGTCAGAAGTAATAGTGAATTAAATAAGCTTCAAACTTTTATTCATAAACTCAATTCAAGCTATAACATTAATGTTCCTTATGTAGATCATTATCTAAGGAACATTAACGCTGCCATATAGATATTTCTTTACTACAATACTCCTCATCGACTGACTACAAACAAACATTCGAGGAATGTGTAATTAAAACATACATGGCTCTATACTATTAACGGCAGTTTTGAAGTTTGTGATATATGTATGTTTAAACAGAGTAAAAGCAGATTGCTTATAGAAATGCTAGCACGGAACCGTAAAATATTTCTAAAATCGACCTTAATTCGAGGTTTTTTTTTAAATATAATTCGCATTCGTTTGGACAGCTGCGATCTATTTTTGATACCTAGTCCCGTAATGTCAACATCACCATGCTTGGAGAACGTTACAGACAATTTAGTTAACAACCAAGTTTAATTAATGGAATTTGTTTATTTATAGTCCGTCATATGTTAGGCTAAATAGTCAATATTTTTGAGTAACTTAGTGAAAACCTATTAACTCCAAAACAATCTAGATAAATTTTGTATTATTATTTATTGCTTCTTCTCAAAGAAAAATAGGTAGATAGATAAATCTATGCCTACGGTACATAATTTGGCTTGCCAAAATCACTGCCAGATTTCTCGCAGGTAGCACAGTATTGAGCAACATAGCTGCAAAGAGAAAAGCGGACAAATCGCAAACAAATCAAAAAGTAAAAGTTTAAATAGAAATATTGCTTCTTAAACGATATACTTGTTGTGTCTTTAAAAGCGAAGAAATGTATTTATATCAGATGATAATTGCTCTTGTCCAATAACATTTTTAAATCTAAAAGTGGTGAGGTATAATTTATACAGTAGATTCCTTGTCCGTGAATAGATGGCGCGTTAAATTCTTATCTTATTCTTTCTAATTCTTATCTTTGATAGACTGCGATACACAAATAAAACACGTTTAATAAGACTATAATGACTTTGTTCCATATTTAAATATTTTGCTGCTATTACAACCCAAAGTTTCTTAGACGGATCTCACTAAAACACTGTAATTTGATCTGTACTTGCGTATATAATGATGGAATCAACCAACGCGAGTACACTTCACGAGTGCGTTACAATAGAGAATTACATCTAACTCCTTTTGAGTCTATTATCATGCTTTCTTGAAACGATTATTTTAACGAACAGATGTGTTGGTGTCAAATATTTTTGTATTAAAGGGACAAATAACTTGACATGCTCCTGCATTAGCTCAAATGATACAAATGATTTTGTTTCTGCTAAGAATGGTTCTTTAGCTCGAACAAACACTGGAATAAAGTGAAACTGCAATGGGGTTAAACTGCGATTGCACATACATAGCCATATACAAGCTCACATTGCACCCATGAATGTATAAGGGAGATAAAATATTTGTGGCTCTTAGCATACCAGGCATTGATTATTTGAGTTCCAAATGAGAAGAGTGTTCTGTATGACATACACCAAGGGCTGGTCCTTTAAAATTGTGGTGTAATATTAATTTGGTTCATGATAAGATATTAAATGATTTATGAATTACAGTTAGGTTTATAACAAAGACATGTATTTCAATTCGAACTGTTGAGAAAATGTTATCCGATGAATGAAGTATTAATAAGCTACTACACAAAATGTTAACGACAATTCAAAGGCGTATCCTTAAAGTTACTGTTAAGACTAACTTAACGATAATGTTGTGCAATAATCCGTTACGGTATATGAAACTTTGGTTTATCACTTTTGCTGCTACCATAAGAAATATCATGGTCACCCTTTTTGAGCATGTAATTCATTTACGCTCACAGCCGCAAACGGTGTATTTTAATGACAGATCCACAATGCTGGATTTGAAATTATGACCACTATATATTTCCAAAATTAAAATAACATGAATCATCATTTTTCAGGTTACCAACAAGTTGTGCAAACAATAAGTTGGCGAGTAATGAAACAAAATATTTCTAAAGAAGGACTGGTAAAAAACGTTAATACACAAAAGGTTTTAACTGTTCGTACAAGAGGATTTTGTTCTTTTCAGTTGTTTGTTTCGCTATTGGGGACAATAATGAACTGCCCTGGTATGCTGTAAGATTACGGTAACAAAAATCAATCCTAATCGAAAATTAACAAATGTATGCAGTGGACAACAGTTAGAAATATTTGCGCTTAAATATCGCAAGGAAACAAACAGACCCAAACTTTATGATTAGTTAGACATTATTCGGATTAATGAAAGACAAATTAAAGTAATGAAAATCTGAAGATATTAGAGATAATAACGAAAATCTATAGCAAGAAAAAGGAAAATTTTGTGGTATAATTATTTCGTGTATGGTACAAATTTGTTTTCTATTGGAGTATAAAAAGTTTCAATGCAATGAAATTGCTCCTCAACAACAAAAAAAAAATTATAAACTCGCAAAACAAAAATCAACACTAAAACGTTCTAGGTTATTGCGGAAATAAAAATGCAACGGAAACTGAATAACTAATTTCGAATTAGGAACGAATCAATCGATGGAGTAAATTAAAAAACAAAATACGAAAACAAGTATGTGTATATGCATATACAGTCAACCTCGGTAAAACGACCTTGCTTAAAATATTTTACATTGAGTAAAGTTCTTCGGGATCAATGTTAAACAATCCCGTGCAGAACAAGAATCCGTTTATGGCAAAGGAAGAATGAAAGGAAATAGAACTGTATTCTAAAACGATTTAAGTTTACCGCACATTTTTTTTTCGAAATAATTTCGAAGAAAGTAGTTAATTGATATAAATTGTTGTGGTAAATTTAATTATTCTAATTACTTACCTGCCTAATTATATTAACAAATTTCGCGAGCACACTTTTATTACAATGCAATGTAATTAGGTAATACAACTGAAAACGTATGCGAGCGCACTATGTGTAGTTGAGAGCATCCGCACTATCCGTCGATTAATTACCAAAAGCGTCAATTGTCTTCCATCCGCAAACTTTCAACTGTTTTATATAGCACCGACTTTGTTCAAGATCGCAACTTGACTGGCATGAATTGGAAAGTACAGTAATCTGTATTTCGGTCAGCTGATAGATGAAAATTTTTCTACCTCAGTGTGTGATAGACAATCGTTGGTTTTTTTTCCTGTTTTTCACCGGGCGGATACGTCTATGCACGCGTAGAGCCACTTACAGAAATGTAAGTTCGATATAGACACACAGGTTACTTCCTTTCCGTTTACGTTTTATTTTCACAAGGTTCAATACCAGTATGTGAAATAGACGATCCTAGATTTACAATAGATCATGTACTTCTAACAAGCTGTTTATCGATAAATATCTATATGCAGTGAGAAACCTATCGTGAATTATAGGTCAAGTGCTAAATGAAGTTCTCTTGAGATTATATGCATGTTGTTAGAGATATTGTTGGAGTTACAAAATTCTGTATAAAAAATTACTATATCAATTTTTTTATTGTTTGCTAACTGTGTATTACTTGGAAATTATAATGTTGTCTTATTTCATGCATTTGTTCAAAATTAATTAAAATGAAATCAACGAACAAAAAAATCGCTGCAAAACTATATACGTACATACAAGTTAGTAGATTTCGTAGGACAGCACTGTAATTGACAGCAAAATAACTTTCTTAAAACTCAAGTAAAATCGTCAGCCAAACTCCCAGTTACGATAAAAAAGAACGCCAGTCGTGTCATTGTTTCCCGAAATTCTTTTGTGGAACTTAATATGTCAAAATATTCTCTAATAGTATGATATCTAAAACACATTATGGACCGTATAAAGCGTCTTCAAACCGCTACCTTAGTTACTTACTTATCAACAAGACTGCTAAAATAACTTCGTTTTTTGAGTGCTAAAAATGTTTTTGATCATGGACTTAATAATATAAAGAAACGTGTTAATTGGTATTAAATTGTTATAAAGAGCTTTAACATTTCACAGTAAACAGTAGTTCGATAAATAACTCGTTACAACGATAGCGGTAGTGGCAAAAATAATATGGAAGTGTTCCAGGAAAACTGCTACTAGTATAGATATAGTTCGTAAAATGAAGACTCGTGCTCAAAGCAATGCATTTGAAAAATCCTTAAAGAAATGTATATATCAGACTGGTATCTGTGAAGAATAATCAAAATTCTTCTTAATGTCAACCCAAATAAAGTGTAAATAGTGCATTTCTTTAACACTATACAGATGTGGATATGGTTGAAACAATCAAAACCAAACCAGCTAGTATTACCAAATGAAGACTAAAACTAGAATATCATTACTCTCTCAGGCTCAGTTAATGGTATGGGCCGCAGTAACAGTTGACAGGTACTCCAAGCAGGCACTATCTTATAAACCAATGGATTCAGAGAAAATGTTCCACATTTCATGTCATTTCAGCAATGGCTTTAAAATTTGATTATCTTTCAAGGCTAACTTTTCCCTTTGGGTGAGGTTAGATGCTGCTAAGAAATACACGTGTACGTCTTCCATACCATAATGGCCTGTCTGGCTGTGGATATGGTGTAGTTGAATGCACTGCCCGAGTAGACGCTCACCAGGTCGTCGACGAACCAAAATTCGCGCATCACCGACGTCAAATTCGAATCTTGATTCGTCGGAAAACAAAATGTGCCGATGCGTTGTGTTGACCCAGTGGTAGCGTGTGTGAGTCGAAGCAGCTGCAACGCACGGCACGCTAGCAGTCCACTCTTTACCAAACGCCCCTATACAGTTCGCGCAGTGAGTGCACCTGCTCGAGGCCAAACGGCTCGAAGACGACGCAAGCAACGTTACAAAAGGACTAGGTCCTCGTGTGCTTGTGGCCGCGCACACCCGTATCGCTCGCGGCTGAATGAGCGTACGCCCTATATCAACCCATTCTCGCCATATTCATTGCACAGCCGGCAACGATCGCTCGAGATGGCCCGCGATCTCATGGAAGGATATATCCGCCATATGCATCCCCTCAAGCATTCGTCACCCAAACTCGCTTAAGTAGCGCGATCGATCCACCATTATTCAGTGAATACAACTACATACTGGACCTTCACACCGCACTACCAACGACCGGTTTCTCCCACCCCCCTCGGCCTATGTGGCGACGGCATTTTACATCTATCGGAGGCACTCAGTAAAAAATGCGGATTTAGCAAAAGTCGAAACTCGCTGCATAGATTCGTCTATAGGAAATCTTGATACTCTGCAAATATTATTGAGTATTTTCATGCGTTCAGACTATACCAGGCGTGCTCGTCAATTATTTTCAGAAGTGTATGTATAGTCGTTTAAAATTGTTAATGTCAGCATTTTATCAGGAATGGAAACAAATCCTGTACAAATGATATCGAAGGCTTCCACGGTCCGAGTCTATATAATGAGGGTTTCCGGGTGTTGACCGTGTCATGGTTAGTAAAATATATACAGTACAAAATAAAAATAAAATGCACAAGATATACAATAAACTCAACGTTTCGCCACTATTGTAAGCGGCTTCTGACGCCCCTCATCTACCAGAATGTTTCCGCCTCTAGCGTGTTTTACACGTCGAGTTACCGTGACCTTCTGGTACCCACCCAGTTAACCTCTTTGCTCCTGAAGAAGCCGCTTACATTAGTGCCGAAACGTCGAGTTTATTGTATATCTTGTACATTTTATTTTTATTTTGTACTGTATATATTTTACTAACCATGACACGGTCAACACCCGGAAATCCTCATTATAAATCCTGTACATTTATGTATGGCATCCAAATCGTTTTTTGCAAATAATTGGATGTTATTTGATATATGTCAAATGTTCTCTTTAATTCTGGATCGTCTTCAGCTTACATATAAGATAGCACCTCTCTGAACTTATTACTTATATTATTTGGACTACGGAGCAGTTACAATGTAAGAGAAAGTTTGGCGATTCGAATATTGTACTAGTTTTTAATCTTCTAATATTTTCAGAGAAGGTTAGTTGTACTGCAAGCTATGAGTCTTTTTCAAGCGAATTTGCAAGTTTGTATACATGAAATGATCTTGACCTACAAAAATTCTAATCCTTAATCCTTATCTATAAAATACGGTACTGTAGGTAATACTCTGTACTATTGTAAACTAGAATGTGATGTCAGGTTTTTGCACATCGAACAAGATTAAGATTTTCTGTCTTATAGACTACCTTAGTGTCAAATTACTTTGAGAAGGACGAGCCTCTCTTTTTCAGAAAAATGTTCAAGCATTGAAATGAGTTGATACTGTTTACAAAAGTTGCTACACATAATTGCGAGGCTATGGCTTTAGCTTTCTTTCCATTGGACACAAAACCATATGCCGCATTCGCAAATGTATAAATGTCGAAACGCGTTGGCATTTATCCAAGTGTTTGGTGTCCTGTGGGTGATAGTGATCTAGAGTTCTACTTCGGCACCAAGAGATCCAGTGAATATTTGTGATATCAACAGGTTTTACTTTAGAGTGAAAAAGTTCTTTGCGTAGACTATTTTTTCATTTTATGAAAACTACAATATAAGCCCGATTCAGCTTACACAGAAAGGAGACCCACATACCTATGATTCCAAAATCTCGTATATCTAAGAAGAATTACTTACAAACCAGACTTAAAATATATAATTATAGAACTGGGACTGCAGATTTTATATTACTTTTCACTGTTATTTGCGTTATATTTATCAATTAATTTTTAACAAATTTGAGGTCGTGTAACTTGAAGCTTAAACTTTATAGAAGATGGCTGGAATACATTACAATCAATTGGAAAAATATGTTTTACCGATGAATCAGACGTGGGGAATTTATTACTATTGGGAGTTACATAACGGACTAAGTTTTCAGAAACTCAAATAATAATAGAATTAAACAATTATAGAAGCACATATATATTGTTATTATAAACTACGGAGTTAGATTTTTTGAAATATCGGTATATTAGAAATAGTTTTTGACAAAAGTAGAATAACTTGAAGTGTGTGAAAAGTTGGTGATGAAGTTATGGAACTAACGGACCGAAAAGATATATGAAATTATTTCTTCTTTCTATTTTCTTAGAAAGTAACAAACAAGATTAATGATTGTTTTGGAAAATTTTAAACTCTTCCGCGAAACTATTCTTAGATGTTCTCTGGCGTACAGAATAGTATTGGAAAACTACAAGTAAAATTATGAGCAAAAGATACCAAGAAATTGTGAATCACATAAATTTTGAGATATAGTCGACTAAATTTTGCGGTAAATTTATGACTTGTAAATTCAGTAGTTAAATTCATCGCCACTACTTGCAATTCGGGCGGGTTCAATGATTTTGTGTATCATGTTTTGTTAAGAAATAGGTTCTTTTCTATAATAAAGTTTTTACTAAGCACCCCTGTCTAAACAATTGTTATTGATTATTTATTAAAAGGTTAACTTCGTATATGTTATTATTCAACAAACTATAATCGAAAACAATATAAGTTAGCTTTAACGGTTTCTGATTACTTCCAAGGTCAGAAATATATGAACATTTTGTTTGAAATACACACATGTGGCATTTGTTTTCTTAAAATTCAGAAAACCGCTTATTACTATGCTTTATCACGTTATTTCACATAAAAGAATTTTATCTGTAGTTTATATGTAGATTTGATTGTTCTTAAAAATTACGTCATTCCAATCGCATAGCTTCGACCAAAACAGAAAGCAAAAAATCATAATTAAAAAATGGAACATTATAAGAAAATACATATAATCAATGTTTGTATAAGCAGTTTACTTTATTGTTTACACTTCTTTCTGTAAACCAATATAAAACAATTTCTAATGTTCATTTAGTATAAAAGTATTTTTGCACATTTTTTTCCTAATCGGTGGTTATGCTGTACTTAGAAAACAATTTCTTAATTGCACCAAGTGAATAAAAACAAAACGTACATACATATGTATGTATGTGTGTACTTACTACATACATATAGAGTACTTAATAATATCAATGCTTAAGCATCATATTTCGAGATTTAAGTATGTGGGGGTAGCTTATATCGGTTGTAGTACTGCAATAATAGAACACAATGTCACGTTAATTTCAATAATTATTTTTTTGACATTAGTTACGTATAAAGCTTTTCGTGACTGTTAGACTACGCGGCCAAGAGGACAACAAAAAGATTGTTAGCAGCTATTTACTATTTACATTATTGAAGCAGAAACTTGAAAAAGCGACGAGACAAGCACAAAATTAAGCAAAATTGTACTTTTGTGTTGTCAATAAATAAATCAATTAAGTTCAGATTCGCTAATCAAAAAGACTTTTAGAAATTACTTGGGAGTTGGAATAACTTGATTAGATAAATGTGGGACACCCATTACCAATTCAATACATATACAAAAACCATATCTGTCAAGCTTGTAGAATAATATTTCGTAGTTGACACAGTCGAGAGCTCTTGGAGGATCGATGATCAGAAATTGCCACTATCATCTATACATTTTTTTATAATGGGTTTTATAAACATTTTTAAGAAAATTGCTGCCTCCTAAAAATAGAAGATAACGTGTTTATTTTTGCAGGTGGGGATGTTGACTGAAGGAATACTTTCCCACAATTAAGGTGCAGAGTTTTCACAATTGCAATGGTGACAAAGTAATTATCAACTCTTATTTGTGCATTTCCTTTGAAGTACCTTCAACTGGGTAACATTGGCCCAATTTTTTCACCATTCTAAAAGTAAACTTCTGTAACAAATGTGTCTACTAATTTATTTTAATGAGATACTATATAAGGGCTACTATATGAAGTATGTAATAAAGAATCCTGAGTCATGGGAAACATGTTGCTTTATTTTTATCTAAGTTAATATGTTTTTTTATGTTGGCACAATGTTACCCTGATCTGGCCCAAGTTTAAATTTCCATAGTAAAAGACATTCAGACTGATAAAATCTACTGAAATTATATGCAGATAGTATTTTAATTAACACAGTGTATATTTTAATATGGAAACATTCAAATTTAAGCTGTAATGCAATTTCCTAAGCCTAGCTGTAGATTTCACACCGAGTTCACTTCTTCTTTGAATTAACTGTTGCATAAAATGATTGTCAACTAACTCCTTCTCCACCTCTTTGTTTGGCAAACGATGTATGATCTCTTCCTTGTTGGATGGGAAGATACTGCATTTCTTGGAACCAGAAACCAAATTATTTTCCTTCTGTTCTTTTAGTATGCCCATTTGTTGCTTCAGAAGCGATGGAAATCTGTCTTTGGTCAGTGTTCCACACAGAATTCCTTCAGCAGATTCCTTCCATGCTTTCAAGATGTTCCCCAAGTTGCTTTCATTGCACGGAAGTATGCGATATCAAGAGGCTGTGTAAGGTGTGTAGAGTTAGGAGGAAAACATAAAAAATGTAATGTAACTCGCTTGTCATGCATTCCAATTGTTACATTAATGTGAGAAGATAAGCTATCGCCAATAAGAACTTTACTTCTTTTTGCTTCTTAAGTCTTGGTAACAGAAAAGTGAAAAACCAATCTTCGAATGTGGCACCGTCAAACCATCCACTTTTTGATCGGTTGTATCTACACCCTGTAGGTCCATTTTCCATCCACATTGCCCATAGATGTTCTTCTCTGTAAACAACATATGGAGCTTCCCTCTTTGCGTTTACACAGAGCATCATTGATGTAGAAGTCTTGGAAGAATCCATGACACGTTCAATATACTTGGTGCCTATGCGTTCTAGAATTTTTTTTTTCATAAGAGACTAAAAAGATGTATTATATTCTACTATCTTGCATTTGTTGTGTAATATAGTTATGAGATAACAGAGTTCAAGCTTTGCTCTTATTGATCAATGTTACTCCAGTTGCATATAAAAACTTGCCTCTTTTCAAACTTCATAAAATATTATGAAAAAGTACAGCAAAGAATGTATTCAAATTTAAACTTACATTATTTTACCAATCATATTTAGTAACTTTCGTTGTAGTTACCAATTATTTTTTTCTGTTGAAAATACAGTTTTACCATACAAAAGTTTTCAGATATTTTTTACAAAGCCAAACAATTGATTCATTTAAAATAATGCGGCCGTCTATAGAGATATTCTAAAAGTTCTAAGTTCATGTGTTTTACTGGCTAGAGGTGTCATTAGCAAAATACAGTTCAAATTACTAACATTTATCAAAAATTGCGGAAGATATACAAATTCGAACATATATTTTTGATTCGGCCAAAGTTACCCTTAATGGGCCAATGTTACCCCAGCTGACGGTATATAAATCTGCGTTGAAATACCTACTTATAAATATGAATGCATGGAAAACAATGCAGTCCTATGAATGTAACTGGAGGTGTGGTACTGTGGAGGTCTAGGTTGTGCTTACTTGCTTGTTGCTGTTGACGAGAGCTTTTACTGGCAACGAAAATTGCTTAACTAGTTAATTAAATCGCAATTGATGTACGAAGTGTGATCAAAGAATATTCCATGTTTTATATTAGATCGAATCTGGTATGTGTATGTTCATTCTTAAAATAACGCCGCAAAATCCGGCGGTAAAAGACGCTGAAGTAAGATGTTTTTTTTTGTTTTAGTAATAATCATATGATAATTTCAGACTAATATTCGTAAAAATAAAATACTATAAACTCAATTTTCTTAGACGTAGTAGCTACTAGGTACGACTACTAAATAGCGTATATTGTAAACATAAAACTCGTTCGTAATTTCCAATTTTTCTACCGCTTCCACTTGCAGAATTGAGTTATCCATCTATTAATGTCTAGTCGTTTCAGAATTTGCTAAAAGCGAACTTATGGAATGTATACGGCTATACTTAACATAAGATGGAATTGATTAATTAGCACTAACTTGTGTAACTATGAAATTAGATTGAGTAGATAGAGAAAACAAGACATCCATACATAATAGTCTATGCCGATCTCTCAAGAAAATTGGCATAATGCGTGAAAGCGTTACTGAAAGTTCGAAGAAACATTGATTCGCTGTCGTTCAGACAGCCAATCACATTCATACGACATTCATAAAAGCACATTACACCAAATAATTACTAAGAATCTACATCTGCGTGCTTACAAAATGTAATTGTTGCAAATACTCGACTCGGCAGGTAATATGAAAACTTGAGCGTTTGTTATTTGGGTGTTCCGACAACCAGATTGTGGCGAAAAGAATTCCATGCAGGGCGAGTTACTGCTTGGTATGGATTCTAGATTAGTGAAAACATATGATTGTATTTTTTTGATAATCATTCTAAACACCACTGTTGTAGCATACTGATGGATTTTTATAGTTACTCTGGAAAGCAGTGGCTATTGAGGAAATATAGTTTCAAGATTACTTAGTTTGTTACGCGGCAGGAAAAATAATGAAATGTGTTACCCTGACGTATCACCCTATGTAACGGTGACTAACATAGGTCACCCGCGTCTGTGCGTTTTTGGTTTTAAAAACTTGTTTTTAGAAAATCGATTCACAAAGAATTCCCAATCTGGCGACGAAGACTAGAGCTTTAATAAGAACCAACCGTAGTTATGCGTAAAAATCATTAAAAACCTTGTGACGTGAAAAATCATGCCAGCCGCATATGCTTGATATTATCTTCCATACGTAATAGAATTTATCTTTTGAATAGATAGTGTGTTTTATTAAAAAAACAATCTTGCACTATTCCTTACTACTTACACTTAATGATTCACTTTAATCCAAATTTTGGAATAGCCGATCTTTTATTAAAAATTGCACGCATACGACAGTGGTAAGTACATCGTCATATACACTAATAGTTGTGGTAATACTGCCTTTAATATAAGTTTATGTTGACAGCTAACATTTTCTAATCTTCTCGTCCAAAGAATCGATATTTATGATGAAGACAGAAAGTGTAATATCTCTTTTGTTCTGCTCTTGTACCCAATTATCTGGTAGTCTTAGGGTGTCTTAGTTATATTTGGTATACACTTTCTTTTAGTTGTAATGTTCTGTAATGAAATTGTGAAGGTGATATAAATAGTTGGAGAGGTGGTTTTATATTAATAAGTATTGATCTGTGATTACAGTATGGGACATTGCAATGAATTCGTGTATCTAGTTACAGGATTCAACTATAATTGAAACAGCGATTTCAGTTTCGTTACTTAGCTTTATTTAAATATATGTACATACAAGGACTTTAGGATATCATCCCAAAGATAGCTCTGTTAAATTATTCGATTGAATAAATTCTGGTTTTAAACCTATGTGTTTTGTATTATTTGCTAATTCAGTAACAGGAGGAAAGTCACTGCCTAGTGTGGCTTTATCTTCTATAACAATCTATCTTTATTATCATCAAATATGAACGTCCTCTATAATGTTTCATAATGTATGGTGTTATCATAAAGTAAGGGATATATTTCAAGTTATTATAACTTTTTAACATATTAAGTTAATAACGAAAAATAAACGGAATTTAATTGCTCAAGGAATTGGTTAGTATCCCCAAAATCAGTTTCGGAAATTGTTCAACATCACCTCGATTTTGTTATTGTACGCAGGATTCCCTAACATTTCTGGTTGAATTACACCAGTTTGTTTTTTAATTCTCGTGGTTTCTTGGTCGTCTTCTAAATACTAAACTTTTTTTAAGTAAATCCACAGCCAGTAAACCATTATCTTGGTGGTCATGAATTTGCGAAATGTCTACTTAACACACGGTCTTGAGAAACGTTGGTTAACCATTTTTTGACTGGTCGGATAAAGTGCGGGGACCCTTCAACTAAAAAATGATGTTTTCAATTCCGTAATGCTCGTTTTGCAACTGTAGAAGAACATAATCTCTTGACATTTGCAAGTATCGTTCAGCATTTATAGTTACAGATACGGCTTCTTCATTCTACATTTCCTTATGGAAATACGGACTAAGGACAAAATCAGCTGTAAAACTGCACGAAACGGTGACTTTTTTCTCATAAAGATCTTCTTGAACTATTTTTTCTGGATTTTCTGCAGATCAGATTCTACAGTTTTGAGTACTGCCTCCACATTTCAGAGTAAAATGTGCCTCATCTGTCCATTTAATGCGGGATAACCATTCGGGTTTAATTTATATCTGAGCAATGAAAAATCGTAGCTAGTAGTCAATACATTTTTAGAATTCAGTGTAAATTTGTTCAAATCGTGGTATACGGCACTTGCAGTCTCCAGGATATCGCATTTGTAATGCTGATTGCTAGTGGATTACCTCTGGATAAGAGAGTACAGAGTCTTTAATATCACTAATTACAGACTCTGTACTTTTAAATTTTAGAACGAAATTGCGGTACCTCTTTATTTGATGGGGCCACTTTCTCAAACCCATTCTCGTTCGAAATCTATGTAATTCAGCGGTGTTTCCTATGGATACCGATAAATCCCATTCGTTAAGCAATTAGATTTCGTTTACTTTTTGTTTCAGCTTTTCCTTTTTATTATTACTGGTTCATCTAATAAATATTGCTGTGTTCCCGATTTTTACATATTTTCTGCCAAAAAGTGAAAGCAAACGGCCTATACATTGTCACGTTGATATAAACACTTAGTCAATTTTAAGAAATATTGGTCTGCTAATAGAGCATCGACGTATCGATACTATTTAGTATCGATCGTATCAAGCGATCGAGAAAGATTGTCTGAAAAAACTACTTTCCTAACGCGATATGTGTGTTCTTAACCTATCGACTAGGCAAGACGTGGCAGTCCTCGAGGTTGAATTCGGCCTGTGTCTCGCAATCGTTGAACAACTCGTACAAACGTCGCGGGCCCGGGCAAACGTCTATTCTGTTCACACTCTCCGTAAATTAACAACATGTCTACCAGTTCATGATTAGGAAAAGCCATGATCATAAAAAACAATAACTTTCTTCAAGTAACGCCAACACTGTTAAAAGTTACGAACGAAAATACGAACTTTAACCATGCGCTGTCAAAATAATACTACGACACATAGCCGATGTGATTGAGACGTGCATTTTCAGCATTCTTAAATGTAAACAGTATCAGATGTTGCCAGTTACCTACACGGACCCTTTATCCAACATACGGCGACCTTGCCCATTTGTTGACAAACATCGGTTGATAAGTTTTGAAGAGCTCATGTGGTGCATTTTTTGTTTCGTACTGACCGAACGAAAAACATTTGCTCAAAACTTTACTATTTTTTTTCTCGCTTATACGACAACTTTTGTAAAAATTTCTTTTTAAAAAAATACTCTACATATTATCATGATTCAACGGTTAAAATTTTTGCGATGTATGCGAGAACAGCCTGTATATTAGGCTTATTTGATATGCTTTTGCAAAGGAGTAGCTGTTATGAAGATCCACAAGTTAATTTTCATGCATCCGTAAATGGAGTAAAAGTACCTTTTTCTAATAGCGTTTGTTTGTAATTGTTAGTTATATAACTAAATCTCCCACAAAGCTTACATGAATAATTTTGAAATACTTAAATCCTTCGTTATTGCTGTTTTAGACAGAAGAGTTAAACATTAATGTTATTGTGTTAATGTATAAATTAATGCGAAACCATTAATAGACCATAAACTAGGATACAAAAACGGATGTAACAATCATAAAAATCACCCGCTAAATTATTACTTACATACTTTCCTGTAAAGTATTCTGCTTAACCTTGAAGATATAAATGGTCTTATATTTCTATAACACATCAAAATATCACCACCGGTAATGGTGTAATACTGCGAAGCACTTTTTTTTAGAATATGTATGTATATATAATACGTAAGTAATACTCTTGTTGCTGTAACTTACATATTCTAGATATTATTAAGTACATAGATTCTGGTAGATTTATACAAATTATTAGCAATAAATACTTCGATTTTGCGTAACTATAATAAGTAAATATTGACTACAAAAACTTTACTTTACAGCTAATATTCTCATATTGCACAAAACCGTATTAAGCGTATTTTTTATCGTAATGCAATTTTAATATTTTCAGTATATTTTATACTTAAATTACGGAAAATAGCAAATTTTGTATACAAGAACTATAGTTTGGATTTCGACCTGTGAATTAAAAACATATTACTGCCAGCTTCAGGCGTGGGTTTTAGTTCAGAATATTTTCGGTCTGAAAACAATTACTTGCCCGGAAGACCATTTTGTTGGATTATTATTTAAATTCTACCTACATGTGTAATTATAATCTCTCAATATACGTTAGGCTACTAATTACATACTTTGCGTGTCAAGTCGCTTATAAGAATTTGTTTGTGCAGAATTTAATTTTACACTGGAAAGATATATCTTTGCTCTTTATTTTTTTAGATTATACAATGTGCAAAATTCGGAATGTCTATAATTACTTCACAACCCGATTAGGAACATAGGTAGTTGTTGTACTATTTTTGTTGATGTAAGATGGATTTATATTACCATTTTGCGGTATTTTTCTTGGAACAATTCTTCCCACTAACCACCTAGTAATCTTCTATTTATTACATATATACATACATATATATAGCTCAATGTCCCCAAGGCAGTTTCTATAAAGCTAAAGTTTGTATTGGCAACACTATGATCAGTACCAAAATATTAATTTTATTACATTGTATCCCTTGTAGTGGCTACTAATTATACTCCCGTCAACACAACTGAACTTGAAAACCTACAATTCGCTTTGATAACAATTTAAAACAAATTTTATTCTAAAATGGTTATTATTGAGAATTCCTCACAACTTTATACAGATTTGATTTTTTGTTAATTGGCCATACAATGCACTAAATAAGTATATACAGGAAATTCTATTTGAATGAGAGAAGAGTAATCTTCCGAGCAACATTAGGTGGCACATCCTGGAAAGGCAATGTTGCAATTACATAATCTACATACAGGGTCTTGTATACAACGTGGTATACTAGGGCTGTCGCTCGGATCCGGGTACCCGCTTCCGGATACCCGGGTACCCGAAATTCTTAACGTCGGTTCTACCCGGGTACCCGGTTCCGGGTACCCGTTTTCAAGTATCCGATTCCGGGTACCCGTTTTCGAGTATCCGGTTCCGGGTACCCCTTTTTAAGTAGTCGGTTCCGGGTACCGGTTTTTGAGTATCCGGTTCCGGGTATCCGATTTTGAGTATCCATTTTCGGAGATATAAGTATTATCCACCAAGGTTTCATACGTTGTCGATTAAAGTTTTCAAACACGGACATTTGGTGGTAGAAACAGTCTACTTCATATGTACACGTGTAAGTCATCTGAATTTCATTTAAAATTTACAATTCTCATATAAAAACGCCCACTGTTACGAAATTAAAGTATATTAAAAAAATTACTATTAAATAGCATTACTGTCAAAAAATAAAATACGGAAGATTAAATAATAGATTATATCCGACAAAAATAACGAAATCCAAATTCTATTGGAAACGATAAGGATAGCAGAATTTTGCTTAATAAGAATAAGATAAAAACTAAAAATGAACGCATTTAAAAGAAATAGATTGATTATGATGATACAGCGGCATTTCCTACATAAAGGCCTGTCTAATATTGAATATATGTATATTTGAAATCGGCCGTTGTATTCAATAATGCATTTTCGAAAAGGGGTACCCGTCGTAGAAGCAAGTACTCGGCCACCCGAAAACGGTTCTAGAACGGAATAGTTGAATACCCGGTGTTTCGGGTACCCGAGTATCCGGTTCCGGGTACCCGAGTATCCGGTTCCGGGTGCCTGGGTATCCGGTTCCGGATACCCGGGTATCCGATTCTAGAACTGGGTACCCGGGTTACCCGGAACCGGGTAGTACGCTCGACGGGTACCCGGTTCCTGAAAAAGACGGTTCCCGACAGCCCTATGGTATACTGAGGGCGTATTATATAGATTTGCATGTACAAGCTGTTATGAGTGGTTATTGCACTGTAACATAATTACACATTGAAATCAACATTACGGTTTCTCTACGACTGCAATATAAAAATTGTAGGCTGCAGTAGGTTTGAATGGGGCGGACGGAGAATCTTCAAAAGTTATCTGCGGCCTGGTTCACGAATATTGCTGCATTTTTATCAGCGACCACACAGTATGCTGCCCATGACAGTGGCGTTACACCAGGCAGCTGGTCATTAGATGTTATCAAGATAGTTACTCCTGGTTCCCATGGTTGGTCGCTCCTGGTTCTCACATTGTTCGTTTCCCTTTGCAATCCTGGCTAGACGGTCAATAGGGTCAATAGGCTGTCAGTACTCATTTGAGACTAGCATGTTTGTCACTATGTTTCCCTGTGTCAGCTCTCCCACATCTTGTGCAACTCTTCGCGGTACTATATTCCACCTGCGGCATATGAAGAAAGTATGCTACGCCGAATCTAGAAGCATCCATGTCCAGACAAGAGTTTTTGGTGGATGTCGGGGATTAGCGTGCTGGTCTGCTCGACAAATCCACTTTGCCCTTCCCAAAGTTTTTGCCATTCTTCGAGGGTCCGCTTCTTAACAGACTCTTTCCTGTATTTTTCTTGTAGGATGTTGACTTAACTCCTGGTTACTGAGTCTATAAATGGAGTCCTTGCCAATACCAGACGGGTTTTTCTCTGAATACGGAACCTTCTGCTAAAGAGTGCGTTTCTCCATGGTTTTCAACCATTTTTGTCATAAATTGACGCATGCCTGCTAAAACCTTGTTAGCCCTCTCGGCGGTTATCGTGACATGACTGTTCATTCTCAGGTCCCTATCGAAGTGCAGCCTGAGATACTTTGTGGAGTGTCTCACGTTTTCTCACACGTAAATGCTGATATCCTTGTTCCTTTCTCTGCCTACAATAAGAAGTACGGCCTCCGTCGTCTGTGGTGCGAGTCCCTGACCTCTGGAACTCGCCCATTCCAGCATGCTGTGCAATGCGTGCTCTGATATTACCTGCAGCATCGTTGCGATGACCCCTACTTCGTAGGTAACCATTTAGGTTAGTATTGGTATTCGGAGTACGTCATTAGAATAGACGCTTCATAAAGTAAGTATTATGAGTGAACCTAGGAAGACCCACAGGTCGACTGTAGCGTACCGTGTTTTTCCGATGTGCAGTATTCTGTTATGGAAGTAGTCTATTATCATATTCTAGAAGTAGGGGAAGACGCCTTTTGTCCTCAATTGTCCAAGTACGCCAGTCCATGAAAAACTTACGTTACTTCCCCGTTCATTTACATTTACGAAACTTTGTGATCTCTCAACCAGTTCGTTTGCGAACTGGCCATTTTGTTTGAGAATATTGAGCCAATGTTTTGCAACTAACCAGGAGTAACGGCTTGACCCTAACATGGATTCCAAAATACTCCAATGCTAAATGAAATGCTGAGGCAGATATATTTCTAAAACAGAAAGTCAAATTACGATTTTTTAAAACCATTTTGTGCTGCCCCAAAAGTTAATTTCGAAAATAAGTTCAATGAGACTCAAAGAAGTCCCTTACGCAAATTGTTTTCGAGAGCTGGAAGATGTTTTACAAACAGATTTATTTCCGATATTAATCGTTGTTATCTATACTTAAAATGTGTTGTTTTCGGTTATAGGAATACCTAACAATTCAAAATAGTAGCTGTTTCCATAAATAATTACCAATTAAAGTTTTAAGTACAATATCCTGTATAATTTATCTGCAGTGACCTGCGTACTCATGAATGCAATGGGTGGCACTGTTAACTACAATCCATACGTCATATTCGACAATGAAACACACAATGAGGTTATTCTCATAAAAAATTACCAGAAAACAATTGCTAGGGATCACTGAACCAAACATTCTAATCGTGAACATTAGTGTACCAATTTTCGTTTCTTTTTTATTGTAGAAGGTATGAAATTTATTACTCGTATAACTACGGAAGAATGGTCAGCTGATAAAACTTTCATTTTTTATCTAATATGCATAATTAGAACTGGGTACGAATTAGATCGCACTTTTACTTCACAAAACCATTACCGTATTTGCTTTGAAGACATAAAATTTACACGTCAATGGATTTCATAGAAGCGAAAAGTACACGAGAAAATCCCACATTCCAAATAATTAGTTATATCTCCCATGTAAGTAGCACAAGAACACAATGCATTTGCAAAATTATCGTTTAACCCTACTCTTTGCATGCACGCCAAAACCGCACATGTTGGCAGGTTATAGTTATAGGTGCGCACCAATAGAAATTTTAATATCAATGCTACTTTTGACAGGTTAATTATTATATATAATTGCAACACATAGTACGGGCAAATGTATACCCACATGTGATATAAACGCAATCTTCCACTATGTTTTACATTTTTCTATCGTGCCTAAACGATTCGTCCTTTTTTTAATTGCCTGCATCTTCATATTGGGTGTTCCGATGCATAAAAAATAGGTAACTGGCCAATTTGTGTGTATTTATTACAGTTCGTTGTCGAGGATGTGACGTCATTAATGATACGCTTGTAATGGAGCATTTCGAATTGATTACTATTAGAGGTATGGCCCACCCATTCGTATAGAATAGCTGTTATAATACCCGTAGGGCAACAAATGGCAACACATTCCAACGGATAATATAATAATGTGGTGGATTTGCACAATATTTCAGTATTATTTGCTAATTTTCGATAACTATTGTGATAATTTTTTTTAACTCTAAATTTTGTGATTCCGTTGTAAATAATACAAAAATTGTAGATATTTTACAATAATAATGATATTGCAAAAGTATGATTGGTAGGACTTTTATTGATAAACAAATATAGAATAGTAAATTAGCTAATTAAAATAATGAAGAGTTCATAACGTCTGTATTTAAAATATCATGTAAAGGTTTTTACATACATTTAGGTAATAGTCTCGTTGAATTACCAGCGAAAATAAAAACACTAATGCACGTAGCAAAAATGATCGCATTTCCAATTAAGTGGTTTAAAGATCCATAAAATCGTAATCTACTATTAATTATACGAACCGCTAATGATCCTGAATAAAACAATTTGTATACAAAGAACACTCAGTTTACAGTTATATTTTTCGCTGGAGTTTCTCGAAGGAAGGTTTTGTATTACGAATAAATAGGCTAGTAAAAGTCGTGATAAGCATGTGGTTGTTGTTGAGTGGACTAATTGAATAATAATTTTACGTGAGTAAATTGTCATTAATTTTCACGTGATTCGATCCTGATTAGACTACTTCTTCGTGGCACTAATAGAATTGTTGTACTTACTGATGTACTGCAGCGGTTATCATTGCAGGAGGATACTATACGCAACCACAATCACGGAATTTTCTGGATATCATTATTAGGAGAGAAAAGGGTGAGTGCCTATTGGGTAAGAGCAGTATATGGGAAATTTATTTAAGCATTTCAAAATGATTTTAATGTTATATTTACTAAGAGTTCTACCGATGTGCATCAGTAACTTGGAGCAGCTTAGAGAGTGAACTTAGAGCAAAGAAATATGTGGGGTTGTTGGTTATTTCTTTCCGAGGTTTCCTCAGGGTTCCATGAATGAACATATCCATTTGCGAGTCTTCGTATGTGACTGAAACTACAACTTTTCAGGAGAATACCAGTTCCGACATATTTGAATGTTTTGTTCATATTGTCAGTCTGGAAAATTAAAATGCTTTAATGTACAAGCTGATTACTGAGTGTCTACATGCTGGATGAAGGCATAATTTGGCGTGAAGATATCGATTTGTACAGAAACTCGTGTGACCATTTGCTGGACAAATAAGTAATACATCCAGAAAGGTCAAAATACCGTAATCTTTCAACCTTACCATGCATGGTAAATTTGATTCAACAAAAATGGGCACACCAAAATGGACTCTCTTGCACCTTTTGCCGTATTGTGGCACTAAGTTCTTCTGTTGGCTTTCCATCCGCAATTGTAGACCTCTGAGAGAGACCAGATGCAGTTTTTTATAAATTTGGGCATTAGAAAATTCTAAGAGGAAGAAATATAAGCTAATTAACATTCTATTGAAAGTGTCAGTTGATTAAAAAAGACTTGAGGATGAAGGTCTGTATTACTCTGACAAGAATAATGCCCGTTGTCAGCAGTATCACTACCACCTAGAGTAAAACACGATTCATTGCCAATAATAATTTAATACCTCATTCATTTTCACTAAGCAATTTTTTCTGCAAGATCTTGTTTTAAAAATATTACTATATCTTTTATCAATTTCATACTATCGATCTACGTTTCTATGAAAAATACCTAGTTTTCCATCTTCCACTAATGACCCTCTCTTCGTTTTTGATAGTTTCTTTGCCAGTTTCTAGACTCAGTGTTCCAGTAATCATTTTTTACGATTCTATCTACTGACAAGTGGAGTAGGTTGTTTGTTTCGAAATACTCATAGCATAAATTTGGTGTACAAAACATTTTGACAATCAACAACGTTAATAATAAAGGCTTTCACGCCCGGTGTCTAAATTTGTATTGGAAATACGTATTTCCGGGCTCGTATGCCGTGGTCTTGGGAACATTGTTGTTCACGTTTCGCCAAGCACTGCGGTAGGCATCTTCAGGACGAAGATAACTGAGCAACAGTCGCCTGATGTGTGCTGACAGCGTTTGGCGAAATGTTGACAACAGTGTTCCTAACACCACGGAATACCGCTCCGGAAATACGTACTTCGAGTACAAAGAATGTTGATATTTACCATAAAATATTTGCTAAATTAGGAATATAACACTTATATTCATTTAACCATCTCGTTGTACAAATATACAGGGTGTTTCTCACATACATCGCAAAAGTTTTAACCGTCGAATCTTGATAATATGTGGAATATTTTTTGAAAAAGAATTTTTTACAAAAGTTGTCGTATAAGCGAGAAAAAAAATAGTAAAGTTTTGGGCAAATGTTTTTCATTCGATCTGTACGAAACACAAAATGCACCGTATGAGCTCTTCAAAACTTATCAACCGATGTTTGTCAACAAATGGGCAAGGCCGCTGTATGTTGGATAAAGGGTCTGTGTAGGTAACTGGCAACATCTGATACTGTTTACATTTTAAGAATGCTGAAAATGCACATCGGCTATGTGTCATAGTATTATTTTGTCAGCGCATGGTTAAAGTTCGTATTTTCGTTCGTGACTTTTAACAGTGTTGGCGTTACTTGAAGAAAGTTGTTGTTTTTTATGATCATGGCTTTTTTTAATAATGGACTGGTAGACATGTTGTTAATTTACGGAGAGTGTAACAGAATAGTGCACACGCCCGTAAAAGATACATGCAATTATTTTCAAATAGACATTTGCCCGGTCCCACGACTTTTGTACGATTTGTTCAACGATTGCGAGATACTGGCCGAATCCAACCTCGAGGACCGGAAGGTCCGGGTAGAAGTGCGCGAATAATAAATGCCGAGGAAGAAATTGTCGAGGCAATTGACAATAACCCTACACTTAGCACAAGGGAACTTGCTAGACTCGTCCATGTCTCCAATTCCGTTGTGTGGATTACGCGAAAATCAGTTGTATCCTTATCATTCCCAACGCGTGCACAGTTTATTACCGGCAGACTACGCCGCCAGATCCGCGTTTTGCGAGTGGTTAGGCGAAAGACATGAACAAAATGCAAACTTTGTGGGTAATATTTTATTTTCCGATGAAGCGACTTTTACGCGCAATCGTACATTTAATTATCATAATGCACACGAATGGCAGTTCTCGCTTAATGTTTGGGTGGGAATAATTAATGATTTCATTGTCGGACCTTTTTTCTTACCACACCGCGTCAATGGACTGGCGTATTTACATTTTTTAAATGATACTCTGCCAGAGTTACTCGAAGATATTCCTCTTACTGTTAGAGCTAGAATGTGGTATCAATATGATGGTTCACCGGTACATTTTGTCCGAGTTGTACGTGAACATTTAAATAATGTCTTCGCAGATCGCTGGATAGGGCGTGAAGGGCCTGTACCGTGGCCGGCCCGTTTCCCTGACCTAAATCCAGTTGATTTCTTTCTGTGGGGTTGTTTGAAACAGCGTGTCTATCGTACCGAGGTTCATGATATCGAACAATCATTGCGGACACAAATAACATACGGAAACAAAATGTTATTCCATTTGTACGTGATTCTAGTATTGGACTTAGAGAACCCCACAGCGCATAGCTATTGTAAAGAGCCCCTTTCAGGACGGCAAGCCTCATAATGAAGGGAAAGTTAGAAGGCGTCTTGTAGGATTAAGGGGTATCAGAATAGATCTGAAGAGGTCGCAATAAAAGAGCTCCGTATGACCACCCCAACCTTAATCTAATCTAACTGTTACCACAAACTATCCCACATAATTCAGTATGGCGTTTGCTTTCTTAACAAACGTTTCGAATTTCACGTAAAGAGAAATGATTAATAACGTCTTTCACTTAGTTCTTAATAAATCCATATATTTGGTTTATGACCGAGTATACGCTTTTTTGTTTAGGAACCTGTTGGAACTTCTGACAGATCAAAGTTTGGGATTCCTACTTCTCTGCTTTCAGTCGAATGCGCGAATGTCCATCTTAATAGGAGTATGTAAGCTGCAACCCAGTCAGCATAAGTGTTTTTAGAAGGAAGCAGTTAGCATGTCGGAGTAAGAAACATGGTTTATGCTGCTATCAACAAACTACAGTGCAATAACTCCATTGTGTGAAATCGTCAGCAAATTCTGCAACTCCAACTCCAGACAGTAGTTCCATCCCGAAAAGTCTATGATATTGAATTGTTTGTTCAATCTGGTAAGACCCAAATTAGAACCCTTTCGAACCCCACTATTGACACTTATGGTCTGTGCAGTTCTGTCTATTATCACTCAGGGTATTACTATTTTCACTTAATAAAAATTTCTATTAGTAGATACCATTGATTGAGTTGCGGAAATATTTGTAAAGCAATACACGGAAGCAATTTGTTAAAAAGCATCACATATATCTAAGGAGGGGCATGACGCTTTGTGTGCAATAGGAAATCGATTTATTTATTTATAGTATTTTGGAAAACATGGAAATCCTTTACTAAAACTGATGCGATAATGGAAAAACTTAATCTTGTATATCCAGCACACGCTGACGTGAAACAACATTGACGTATGCTACTATTTGTAAAAGCCCTTCTACAATGTACACATACATATAAAGGGAGTAAAATCGTAAAAAAATTAAAGAAGACTTGTGTTACCTCTTAGTAGTGTTTTGTAGATGTAATCATGTCAGCTACTTGTGCAAAACATTGTTGAACCGAATGAAAATATTCATCCAATTATTTCGCATTACGTCCTCCTTCATGCATGCCTGTACACGAATACGTACCTAACATACATATATCCGGAAAAAAACTTTTACACGGTCAATTTAACCAGAGGAACAGAATACAATTAAAACATTCTTTGCATAGCTTGTAACCTGAAGTTTTGAGCTGGTATACGCATTCTGACGTATTTCATTCTACATGGTTAATATTTTTCGATGAAAAGGTAAAATTTTGTTGGCGACTACACAACGTTGAAGACAAAACATTCTATGCAAATTTGTATATTTCAGAAAATAATATTCTGTCTGGCAAAGATACCCTGCGGATTTTAAAAATATATTATATCATCCAATGAGGTTTTGAGAAGGAAAAGTTTGTTTATGCCGTGGCAATATGTAATTAACGTGTAGCAAACTTTGCTTTCAATGACAAGCGGCAAGGGCTTTTCAATTGTACTGATAAATCTAGCGTTCTCGGCAAGAAAATTACTGATTGGAAATTTTTCACGTGGAATGGTCTCTTAAATGATATTGATCTCGTTCAGGTTTGCTATCTGCAGCTAATCTTTCTACGATTATTACTAGTTTTACCTAATAAGCTGTTAAATTTAATTTTTTCTTCAGAGTTCTCAAATTTGTACTTAATTCTACTTCTATATTATCTCCAGAAAATCACACAAATTTGATGAATGAAGGTTTAAACGCAATCATCATTAAAAACTTATACCTAGTGCATTACGCAATTTCTGAAATATTGTTGGAGACAACATATACAACATATCAATTGCTGACAAAGTATCCCATAGTAATGTCAATTTGCTGAAAGATCATTCCACTTGCAACTACATATGTACACAAGGAGTTATATCGGCTTTCCCGGAATTGTTGTTCGTCGTGTGGTTTAGGAATACACACCTGGAAGTTACACGTTCCAATTAAATACTATTGAACTACTCTTTTCTCGAGAAAAACGTTTCCGGTTACTCGTGATGGCAGCTGACTTGCATTACTAAATTACTTTCACTATTCTAATAATGATTTCTAAGTAATTTTCTTGACATTCTTAATAAGATAACGATATAAACCTTAGTTCAAGATAGTGTTTATTACTTACATTAAACGATAAACTTACATTATGGATGTATGGAACTTTTGTAAATGTTATGATTTATATGAGCTATTGCTTTAAGCGATGTCAAATTTAGTGTAGTCACAGTCTTTTGTTGGTGAAAATATCATCTAGTAAAGCTTCCTATTTGTTTGTCCAGTGTTTAAAAAAAATGCATTTGAATTAAATTTGATAATTTTTTTAATTACTGATACTTATAACAGGATACAGTTTTATAAGAATCAGAAATATAAACAGAAGAAGGCCAAATTCCTAGCAGGACATTAGATGCTACATAATCAAAAGTAATAAAACTGTTTATACGAAATTCAAAGATATTGTATCGAATGACGAAATTTTCCAGGATTACAGTAGATAATCACCGCCTCTAGTAAATCATTCAAACAGCAACTATAAAACTATATTTGTTTGACATTTTATGGTTTCTTCATATTTAAAATGTCTTTGGCGTCAACACATTTGGCTCATGAATTATTAGCATTTTACACCTTTTATCAACAACTTTTACAATTCGTCATGCTATCTATGGATGTCTCCATGGAATTCTTGTCACATGATATTTATTTATGCAGCTTCTTGTATTAGGATGCGGAACTATTCGTTATATCATTCGTCAGATGATTGTTATTAATTTAAATAATGTTAACTTTTGCAAAAGTTAAGACGAACTATAAATAAAATTGAGATCACAGTGACAATAAATTCTTATGTTGTGCAAAAGCAATTATATTATCTTTTCGATGAGTATGGTTAATTTTAAAATTAAAGCAGTAATGCAGTTAAATCAAAATCTGAGATCTAAGATTATGTTCTCCGTAATATCAACTACTCTACTAAAGTTCATTTAGTGAAGAAACCAATGGGTGAATCGTGCCAAATCGACTGCAAACTTCAATATTTGTGTTACAGTCAACATCATCCCTTGTATCCAACTCACTTTTTTATAATTCTATCCCAGACGTAAAATGTAAAGTTGAGTAGGGCGCCCAATTAGGTACCACTTTTCTTGTTTTATAGATATTGAAGTAATAGCAATGACGTGTAAAAATGATTAAATAGAAGTATAATTTTGACCTCGGCTAAAGGAGACCACAAAATCTCAGAATAGGGGCAGGTTAAGTGTTACTTACTTTATACAAAATCTTCCCCTATCTCCCAGGGTGTCCAGGTGATTGAGTGCAATACTAACAATTTTCAGTAATGATAAATAAAAAATACATTGCCTATAACTAATAGAATATATTGAGAATTTTATATGAAATGATAAACAAAATCAAATATTATAATTAAGTGAATATGTGACTGATATAACAAAGAAAAAACAGATATATAAATAAATATCGTTTGTTGCAAAAATGCTTACAATGACATACAACTGGAGAAACACAAATACCTGCTGCTGCGGTTATCTTTTTTAGTTTTGATAAACCCTTTTCTATTGCTATTCTAGCAAGAGGCGAACTAGGTCACTAACTTGAACCGTTGAAGACACCTTCTTTGCACCTTACTTTTTCGCACAGTTAGTAGTTTTGTTTTGGCGCCGTCAGACAAACACTTCACAATTAATGAGTTATGATTCTTAAAACTAAACTTCTAAACAAATATATACAGTCGGGGATATGGGAACATTTTGTATACGTAACCACGAATTAATTCAGGGTTTAGTGGGGTAATTAATGACAATCTGCCCATTGGGAGTGGTTACCTAAATCATGAATAAAATCAAAATTACACGTCCAGTTACACACTTTTCTTTAAAGTGCGCTTTAAATTTGTTGCAAATGCTCGTCTAAGTGTCCAAAAATGCATTTTTTCCATTAAAACAGAAACCAGCTTTATAACTGGAACTAACTCCAATATGTGTACTTCCTGAAATAGATTTGATTGTAGATCTTGTATCTCTCACGAAACTCAAAGCTAGGGAGAAAATCAACTCACACTCCAATTTCGTAGTTATAAAGGTTTGAAGAAAAATTACACAAAAATTTCAATAGGATTTCATATTATTGAACATATTGTAGCAGTCCATTATACAAGTTAATCAGTGCATTAGTACTCGTTTCCTAAACTCACGCTCATTGTACATAGTAAGTCTATATTAACTACAAAAGTGATTCAATCAAATTCAGGATTACTTATTAGTTTTACGAACAGATGCAGCTGGAATGAGTCGTTAATTGGAAATATTTCTAGCATATTCTCTTTTTTCGGGAACAATGATTGACATCCTCAAAATATCAAGAGGCATAGTTTCGCTGATGGATTCTTATGTGTCAAAATATGGCTGTATATATAAATATTGGTAAGTTATTTTGGCCAGAGAGTTTCTTTTTTAATTTGCTTAATACTATCGGCTTCATTTGTAATAAGTCTTATGAGTGGTTTTTGAGATAAAGTAATTTATTTGCTCTTTGCCCTAGATTATACTAACAAGCCAGAAACACTCATGGAAAGTATGTGTACCTTTTAAATAAGAATTCTTTAGGTAGGTTACATTTAATTAAATCCAAGAATGCTTATAACGTGATATTAGCGTAATTAAATTGTGTTATTTTTTTTGTTAGTACATACAGTGGATGTTAAGTAAAACTGAAAAGCCAAAACATATTTTTGGCGGTTGACTTATTGGTTGATTGCTAATTAACCTTTCATGTAACCGATTCATTATGTTGTTATTCTCTCTGCAATAATATTTTTGTTACTCATTTTCTTTTATAAACTCCTGTTCAAAATTAACGCACCACTTACATTTTCAGACTTATTTTTATTATTTAAGAAAATATTGACCAAATAAAAGCGTTTACTGTTAAATCTTAGGTGGCTTATGTCAAGTAGTTGTTGTTGTCAGATTTCTATTGTATTTATGTAATTTAACTAAGTTAAAAGGCTAAGTATTTGTTGACTTTATTTTTTCAGTTTGATCAGTGTATTGCTTAAAGTTGCTGTTTAAGCATTAGTTATTTTTGTGAGTGGATTAGTTCGCTAGATCAAAATTTAACAATTTAGTTATAAAAAGATGGATCGAGCACATCATTTAAGCAATGATGAATGTGTTAAAGCTTCAACTTTGCTAGAAGAGGGAAAAACTATGCGTTAGGTGGCCAATTGATTAGGTGTTCATCATTCAACAATTAGTCGAATAGATAGAAGGAAACCGGAACACACCATAGAAGACCTGGCCAGGGCAGGAAACAGGCTACAAGTCAAATTGATGAGCGCTTCTCCGACAACAGGTGTTACGAAACAGAGAGTGTACAAGTAAAGAGCTAAGTAATCATCTTGAAACTGTCAGAAATGTTAGAATTTCTGCTTTAACCGTCAGAAGAAGGTTAAAGGAAACTGGCTTGGTTAGTAGAAGGCCTGCTACTGCACCACTACTTACTGCAGATCACAGATCACGTAGATTAAGATTCGCTAGAGATCATGTGCAGTGGACTATCAATGACTGGAAGAGAGTTTTGTTCACAGATGAAACTAGAGTAAGCCTAAAATCTCCAGATGGCCGCCATAGAGTATGGCGGAGACCTGGAGAAAGCTTTCATGACTGTTGTATCTCTTCAAGGAAGCCATTTGGTGGTGGGTCAAAAATGTTTTGGGGTGGAATATGTTTCGAGACACGCACAGAATTGGTTTCTATACGTCCACAGTCTATGACTGCTGAATTCTATCTGGAAAACATTACTCAAGACCACGTGATGCCGTTTGCGCCATTTATAGGGAATACCTTTATTTTCATGCAAGATAATGCAAGACCTCACATCGCAAGGAGTGTGTTAGATTACTTAAATGAATTCAATATTCAAATCTTGGAGTCGCCACCGCGCAGTCCTGACTTAAATCCGATAGAGCATCTTTGGTATGCTGTAAAAAGATCAGTTCGACGTCATGTACCTGCCCCAATAAGCCTACAAGAGTTGGAACGTGTTGTCCTCTTAGAATGGGAAAACATTCCCCAAGAAATCATCCAGAACTTAATAACAAGCTTACCCCGACGATTGCAAGCGGTTATAAGAGCTCAAGTAGGTGTTACGAAGTATTAGTCTTCATGTTTTTTTGTTAGTTTGGACACTTTCTTAGTTTGCAAAGTCAGGGAGATTTTTATAATTCTTAAGTGTTTGTACTTGATCGCCAAATATTTTGTATTGCTTCAAATTTTAATTAGAAATAAATGTTCTGCGATGCAATATTGCTTAATTATCTTCATGTATATTTTCCTAACACTAAATTTAAACAATTAGTGCAATAGTAGAGATAATTAAAAAGATTATAGTGGTGCGTTAATTTTGAACACGAGTTGTATGTATTGCGAAATTAATATCTCCATTTCCTTCAATTTACTGGGAAACATGATATATAATTTTATTGATACATATCTAAAGGCGTTTAAATTTGTTGGAAGTCTAAAATGCGGGAGTACAATATTTTTAAGTCTGGTATTTTGAATAGTTTGACGGAGATAAGAAGTTAAATTCTCTTTGCTGACGAATTTGTTTGATGGTCTCAACCATCCCAGAGTAATATTCCATAACTTATAACAGAGTAAAACAGGTCACAATCAACAATACTGCAGAATTGATAATTGATTTTAGGTTTGCTAGTGCAAATATCGACGTAGACAAGCGATGTGTTAAACCGTCAATGTGCGCCCTCTTGTCAGCCTGCTGTCTAGTATCATGCCAAGCCACTTTACTGGGTCATTTTATGCAGTTCCATGTGAGGATTTAAACTATAACATTAATGTTTGAGTTTTCTTCTTATTTAAACATAATTTTAAACTATTAAAATATATCGTTGATATGGATATGGAATTATAGCACATCTGCTTTAGTAATTCTATTTTTATTACTTACCAAGATTGTAATGTTATCAGCATATTTAATGTTTTGTTAGTGATGTGCTCAGTAATATCGTTTATATATAAAATAAAAATGATGGGCTCTAGGACTGAACCTTGTGGGAGACCATAACTATTTTGCATTATTGCCGAGATTTTATCGCAGCTCTGAACATATTGCGATCTGTTAATGCTTTAATGCTTTTGTCAAAGGATAAAGTATGTTCCTTAATACCATAACGTTTCAGTTTATACAGCAGTACTGTATGGAGAACACAGTCAGATGCAAAAAGCACTCCATAACAAGATTGTTTGACTGAAGTTCGTCCGCATACCTGAAGCTTTATAGGCGTTAAAGAGACACCCTGTGTATTTGTTCTGCAATCTATTAGTATTTGCGATGAACTTTATCGAGATCAGAACAACTCATCCCCAAAATGGCATAACTAGAAGTTGAAATTAATCTCAACTTCTTCTTGTTCCATGATTCTGCAAGTCTAATCTTACGCACAACTGGCTGACAATGAGTTAACATTCACACTTCTTATTCGAAACAATGCCAATTGAATCCATCGCAAAGATTGAAGGTGGAGTACCATATTACTAAAATAGTACAGACTATCAGTAACTATCTAAAACACATTAAAAAAAATCTGTATTACAAAAATTCTAACCAATGGTGTGAGATGTCATGAGCTCAAAAGTTTATTGGTTCTAAATTCCCTTTTTACATGTATTACACAACCGTTTTGAACATATATTGATTTATTATATTGTAACATGTCCGTGTAATTTCCCGAAATTTTGACGTCAGATCGTGGGATTTCATTTTTCTAGCTAGGATTGTTTGAAATATACATACATACATAGGTATGTACTTTACATACATTCGATAAATTACCTCTTTTAGAAGGAACTCAAGCGTAGTTATTTAGCAAATGTTGAGTTTCGTACATATGAGTCGTGTATTAGAGTTTCAACACAATCTAAACATATATGTATGTTAATTAATTTTTATTTTGAATCAATTGTTAATGATACCAAATTAATTTATCCCAGTGATGTACATTTGAAACATAATTTTATATAACTATATGTAATTAACATAAGATTTTCACTAAAACTCGTACGTCAGCTGATTTAGTCTGGCGATAATTTCATAATAATTACATCCACAAATGGTAGTAAAACGAATAAATGGAATTCTTCGCCGATGAAATCATCGAAAATAAAACATTATTATGTAAACGAACTCGGAGAATCGCATTACTGTGTAAATAATTACCAGATGTCTGATACATGTTGTTTGATACAACACCTTATAATTGTTCCCTGTGTTTGTTGTTCTTTAGCTTACCTATATGTATGATCAGGCTCAACGTAAAGATAGTTTTTACACGTTGGCATTTCGATATCAAGAATTGCAAATTAATTATGAGCGGCTTCTTTGAAACAGCAAAAATTAATTAATATGTGAATAGCAAACTTCTAGCGCAACCTGCTCTGAACCTAGCCTAACCTAACCCACTTTACGAATTATTGGCAATTAGAAGAAAGTTGTGTCGTAGCCAATTCATGACAGGCACGTGTTTCTTAACTGTGACGTATTTTATTAATAGTTCAATTAGATGAGAGTTGTTTTGAAACGCAATATATAGTATTATTTTTTAATGGATTGTAGAAGACACCAGGATAAAGGGATACAGGATTTTCCTGCAGTCTTCAGAATTTTTTATTTAATTTTTGTGGTTGGGTAAATTCATATCGTCACGTAAAAGAAATAGTATACGTAATTAATAGACTGTTTTGCTACGTTTATATTGAAGCATACTTCGGTTCTTATAATAATCATGAAGCTAATTCGTGGTTAAGAATTTTGTTGACCTTACGAAAAAAACAAAGAACGTTATTAGAATGGATACAAGGAAAATCCAAAAGCAACAAAATGATGTATTTCTGTTACCGCATTTGTGTGATATTATTATTTATTGATGAGAAATCGCTAATAATTGTTAGATTTTAGAAAGTGTATCAAACGGTTATGTTATAAATTGGTCTTTATGAATACAATTTTGACATAAGCGACAATTTAGAATCACACAATATTAACTAAATTCACCCGGGTGCTTCTATTTAATAAGGATTGGCGAAAATCCTGGCTCTTAAATCTTTAGAACTTTACAACGTTTACAAAGTAAGTGCAAATATATCGGGACATGTTTCAAGTTTAAACTTAAAAAAGCTGATGATGATAAATGAAATAATTAAATTAACTAAAGAAAATCTGATCTGGTAAAAAAATTACAATAGTATAGGTACATACGTGTATTGTTGACTGTACCTTTATGATAGGATATTAACATGTCTGAAAGATATTGAATGTATAATCTCACACGAAATGTTACACCAACGGTAAATTAGTGAGTGGAAATATTCCATTTCTAAGTAACGTATGGAACATATATCTTAAAAAAATTGACAAGGAATGTAATTACCAAGAATGGTTCAGAAATAGTTTTACAAGATGTCATACAAGGTTGAGATGCGAAAGTTTATATTATATACATAATTTAGCTGGACGAGTACCTAAACGCGAGATTATTAACGTTTTTCAAGATCAAAATATTGGAGTGCCAACTATTCACCGAACAATTAAGAAATGTGAAGAAGGTTTGCTATGCATAAATTTTCTGAAAAGCGGACGACCTCCGGTTTCAACCTCACACAAAGTAGACAGACTCATCCAATCTGTTCAAGATAGAGTTAGAACGTCTAGCCGCACTTTAGGCCGTAGATTTTGAATTGCACATAGGACTGTTGGCAGAATTTTGAATTATTAATTAATAGAATAGATTGGATTAGAATATCGGAAAATGAGGAAGTGTCCCAAATACACTACAACCAAACTAGAGAGAATCTCCAGATGCTGTCGAACATTAAGACGTTACAATATTAGCAGCAACAGAGTTATTGTTTTAGACGATGAGAAATATTTTACATTATCAAATTCGGAAATAAAGAGTAACGATGGTTTTACAGATCCGATCTTGCAAATTGTCGTGATAACGTAATATTTAGACCGAAATTGAAATTTGCCGACAAGATTATGATCTGGTGCGCTATTTCTCAAACAGGAATTTCAAGATCTTACGTTGGGAGAGTTAAGAGTGAAACAGTGGGTGCAAACATCTATATTCGTAAATGTCTATCTAAATTGATAAATTTTACTAATACCCATCATCCAAGTAATGATGTAATATTCTGGTCCGATCTGGTTTCATGCCATTATGCTCAGAACTGGTTAACTGAACATGACGTGAATGATGTACCTAAGGAAGGCAATCCCCCCAATGTACCACAGGCGCGCCCCATTGAGGAGTTTTAGAGTACCTAAAACTCCTCAATGTCGGAACTTTCTTACTTAGTAGTATACTAAGTAAGAAAGTTCCGACATGAAGCACCGTTACGAGCCAGGATATTCCAGAAGATCCGCGAAGTGAATATGAACATCGCCCACAGAATGATGGGGAAATTTTACCAAAATTGCGCGCCATTAAGGACCACGGGCCCTTATCATTTTTGTGAATTTACTTTTTCTATGAAGCAATAAATAACAAATTCCCAATGTTAAGTATGGTGTTTACACCGTTTTTTAAATTTGGTACTTGTATTAAGATACTTGTACTTACAATGAAAGCTTATGGAAATAATAAATGGCGCTGTACATTTATATCACATACATATTTGTATCTTCTTTTATTAACAGGTGTACAACTAACACACAGTTATTCTTAATCGTATTCACGTAGGTAAAAACCCATAAAGTTTTGCAATAGCGATAGCCGGTCGTTTACATCACACCTTAAATCAGACAAGAACAACTTAAATAATGCAAGACAATCATTTTAATGTGCAATGTTTATTTAATATGAGGACTTAAATTTTTTGTGGATGTGTTCTTAAAAACAATATATATATATATATAAGGAGCCATTACGTAACGTTTGGTTTTATGACAAATATTTTTAAATGAAACGCTTTCATATATTTTATCACAAATTCTTGATGTTTTACTATTTTTTATTAACATTGGTCGTACTTTATTAGTCGGGACTGTTGTAAATATCTAAATTTTCCAAAGTAGCCGAAAATTAATTAATTAATTCTATTGAACCTCTTAGCTGTTTGAAACACGTACTTTGCAAATTTTTTAGTTCCATAGGATTTGAGCAATTATGATAGTTTGGACAAACACTGAAAGGCACACGTGTTTCTACCTAAACGATCATTGATCTACATATATACTTGTGTCCAATATATAATATGTACAATAGAAGTTGTGCGTTATTTGCTCCGAGGTAGGTATGCATAAGTCCTTTCGGTTTTACTAAGAAATGGCACCACCGAACAATACGCCACATATAAATTGACACCAGGTCAGTTTATTTTTATGACAATAACCTCCCAAAACACATACAAATTGAGTCAATGAGCCAATTGATAGCATCTCTGTTGTATAGTTGCATCATGTCGACGTTTGTGCCTGAAAAAGAAAATTTGCGGGCACGCTTTGCTTTTTCTATTTCATCAAAAGAAAAAGGCAGTGGAAAGTCACCGTTTGCTGGTGGAAACTTATGGTGAAGACGCTCCATCGAGTGGGACATGTGAGATATGGTTTAGACAATTTAAAAGTGGCGATTTTAATGTGAAAGACAGTTCGCGCTCTGGTAGACCGCAAGAGTGTGAAGACGAGCAATTGCAGGCGTTACGGAACGATGACCCTACTCGAAACCAACAGCAATTAGCAGAAGCATTAAATGTGACACAAGAAACCATCAGCTATCGCCAACAAATGATTAATTTAAATCACGCATTGATCGAAAAACGACCGGAATGGGCCAGGAGACATGGCAAAGTGATTTTGTTACACGCAATGCGCCGCCGCACACAGCAACACTAGTGCAAGACACTTTGAAATCGCTTGGATGGGACATCCTTTCGCATTCGCCGTATTCCCCTGACATAGCGCCATCAAATTATTACCTCTTCGCATCAATCACGCGCTCGCAGAGCAGCACTCAAGCAATTTCGAGGAAGTTGGAAAGTGACTTGACGAATGGTTTGCCGTAAAAGACCATTTTTTGGCAAGGTATTCATAATTTACTTGAAAGATGGGCTAATTGTGTAGAAGCCGAGGTCCAATATTTCGAATAAACTCGAAATTTATTTTCTTTGAAATTTATGTGTTTATTTTGCCACAAAAACATAATAATAATAATAATAGTAATAATAATAATAATAATATATTTGCGTTCTATAGCAGTACAAGAGTGTAGAACAAGTCAAATAAAAGATAAATAACAACCGCAAAAGACTTATGCATACATCTGGTATTTGCAATAATGAAGGCGAATACCATCACCAGCTGTCAATAAATCATATCCCTTGTAATAATAATAATGATAATCTCTTTATTGGTCAACCAACAAAACTTCAATTACAGGAAAAAAAAGGAAACTGCTTAATTACAGCAAATCTCAGTAACAGCAACAGTAAAGTACATGTCCTGACATAATCTTAAATAAATAGCATTTCTAGTCATAGTTGCTTTGTATAAAGCTTCTTCTTGCTCTAGCGGTTGCAAAAATCTCCAAAGATCCTAGTAATGTATTATAGCATGGTTAGAAGAAGGTAGGCTGGAACCAAATAGAACATTAAGATCTTTTACAGGCGCCTGATTAGCGAAGTACTCCAGATGTACAGATTTTTAAATAAGTCATCATAAAGGATTTATGCAAATTTAACTTAAATTAGTTTTTCGTGCAAGAGGACAAATATTCACTGGAATTTTTGGTGCCGAAGTAGAACACTAATTCACCTTCACCCACAGGACACCAACCACTTGAATAATTGTGGATGATAGTGAATTAGTATTCGTGCAACAAGTACTAATTAAATTGATATTGTTTTGGAGACAGACACTGTCTGATATCGAAATAATTTCGTGATAAGTTTCAGGATCATCTGTGTCATTACAATACAAAATTGTAAAAGGGTTGTTGGTGTTTACATTAAATAAAAAAGGACCCAAGTTTGTACTTTGTGGTACTCCAAAAGTAATTTTGAATTATTTTGATATACAGCCACTCTAATGGACAAAATGGCACCTGTTGTCAAAGTAAAATTTTATCAAATCCTCACTAGAAAAACTCATTCGCAGGCAATGCTACGTTAGACAAACAGGACACTAGAATAAAGGAACGCGGATAAAACCGTCAATGGCGAAGGGTACCACCTCAGCATCACGGTGAATAGAGCAGAAACTTGAAACGATTGAATACACCAAGGACGTATACTTATAAGAAGAATGTCGGACCATGAAGGATTGGTTCAGTTATTCTGAAGCTGTCATTATGAACAGCAAAATGTCGAAAGAAAATATTTTAACCCACTGCAAAATCCTGAACGACGTAATAAGTAATCGTTATACCCGCAGTAAAAGTCTACCCAGTGTTAAGATTAATGATCGTACATCATCCAAGAAATAATCTGTATTGGTTGTTGGATAGGTAAGAGTTCATGTTGTGAAAAAACTTAGTTCCATAGTTAGGTCCATAGTTTTAAAAATCACAGTGATTTCCATTATTAGAGACCAGGTAGTTCTACTCATCTTCCAATAATAAGGAAACCTAGACGATTTGAGTGTCGTGTAGTATATACGTCTCTTTGACAGTTAATCAAGTTTCTCAGATAGTGAAGGCATAGCAAAGTGTACAGTGTTTAGTTTGGGAGGTCAGCTAGAACAACTTTACGTTAACGTTTTTCGTTCTGTTTGACGCTCCAAAATAGTTTTCCAGTTCTGTATACAGGGTGGCCCATTAGTGTGTGGAAGTGCAATAACTTACTTAGGATAAATTATATAATTTTAATTTTTAATAAAAGTTGTTATGTTTGCGCAGATACACATTTCTAAAATATGTTGAGATATACAGGGTGTTCTATTTAAATAAAGCTTACTTTATGTTGTCTCG
>SMLS01065403.1:0-41919 GCA_004785975.1 Popillia japonica
AAAAAAAAAAATAATAATAAAATAAAACTTTAAACTAGTATCTGAGGTTTGCGAAACATTGAACGCTTTTGTTCGTTTAACCTTATCTCGCCAGCCGTTTACTTCATACAACAACACAACGACGAGAGATAATGCCTATAAGCAAGGAGTGGTTGACTAATTGTAAGAAGCGAATGGCCTTAACCTATGAGTGTACAATAATATATCGCGACAATAGACATTAGTTTAAGACAGGTCTCTTTCCACGAGTAAGATCGTGATCTTACAGGAAGAAAATGTGAAACGTGCTGCCTTTTAGATCGCAATGAGAGAATAGACTGGTGTATTGATTTATTGACAGTCGAATATTTTTCAACATCGCTAATAACAGTCGAGGTGGATTTAGAATGTGGCGTTCTCTTTTTTTTATCGCCGTAATAAATGTAACAATTAATAAATATGCAAATATTGTTATTATACGCCTACTGAGATTTGGAATATATTTTAATCCGAATTAAATAGGCGCAGAAATCAGTTATCGATCTACAATAAGTCGAACAAGACAGTTTTACGTTTTGTCTATACTTCTACAAATTTAAAAATGTTTCACGTCGTGTCAACCACGAGAAAAATAACAAAGATAAAGTACGTATAGCTCGACAGCTGTTAGAAGTAGTTTAGTTAGCGGTTATATCGAGAAAAACTAGAAATGCTTCTAACAAAATTCTAGTGCTTGCATTACAATTTTATTCTAATTGTTGGCATAGTAGAGGACTGTAAAATGTAACAGCATCACTCGAAGTTGCAAGAAGTATATTAGATAAATTTGAATTACTCTTCTGACCAAACATTTGAAAAAACCGAAAAAGGTGCCAAAATTTGAAATACATACTACCTGCTATTTATATGTTTTTTGGCAAAACAAAAACTTTTAGCTCAAATCTATGTTTCTTTTCGTATTCAGCATGATCAATTACATATGTATTCAAAATTTCAGCGAAATCGGAGAGGTCGAGATTTTTTTCAAAAAACGCAAGGGGTTATGTATGGAAAAAATATGGATTTTTGAGAATTTTCGAAGGGTGTTCGATTTCGTTCAAATTTTGGATATATATGTAATTGACCTTGTTGAATACGATAAAAGAGTCAAATTTGGGCTAAAATATGTTGTTTGACAATAAAATGCATAAATATGACCGAAAGTTTTGAAAATCCAATAAAGGTGTGCTCCTAGCAGGTATTTATACATTTTTTGATAAGGAAAACGTTTTCTAGTCCAAATCTAACATTTTTATCGTATTCAAAATGCTCAATTACATATATACTGAAAATTTCGGTTATGATGTTTAGGTATGGAAAAAATGTGGATTTTTGACAATTTTCGAAGGGAGATTGATTTTGTTCAAATTCTGGATATACGAGCCCTGTCTCAGTGAAGTTGGCCCAAGGACCTAATACTTGATATTTTTCAATTTATTTCATGATAGATTGAATAGATAGAGATAGAAGACTGACGTTGCTCTTTTCAAGGAGCTTTTGTTTAGAAATTTTCTTCTTTGTAAAATGATTCAAGTTTAGCAACATAGATGATGAAAAATTGCGTTAAATGGTCGGTTTGTATGCTTCAATAAAATCTAGATAGACGTTGTGAAACAAATGATAGCAATTAACGTTGTCAGAAGCCGTTTTAATTAATTTTTATGCATTGACAGCATTGATGTAATTGTTAACAACTAAAAATGGCTCGTTGTAAAGCTGTGTTTCACGAAATAAGGAAAGTGATCCTTCACTTGCATTTAAAAAGTCAAAATGCATCTCAAATCGCCGAGAGTGTTAATATAATGGTCATCATTAATTCCATATTTTATAGGCAAAAGAGAAGCCTTTACTGACAATTATTCAGAAGAAAAATAGACTAGGAACACAAATCATGGTCTCCAAACCAGTGGAACTCCATTATTTGGAGCGATGAAGCCAGATTTGAAGTATGCGTTGGTGATAGGAGTCGTGTCATAAGAATTAGAGAATAAACATTTCACAATGATTGTCTCAATAAGAAAGCAAAATTTCCGGCTTGGGCTTTGGGGATCTATGTCGGCTAGTGGATATTGGAATATTGGATATTGAAACACAACATTTCAGTTTTAAGTTGAAGTTCCAGTGGTTCAGATCTGTCGCCGATTGAACCCTTGTGGCATATCATGAAAAAGAAACTACGACCAACTTCGGCAAGAACCGTTGCGGAATTGCGAACTGGTCTCCAAGAAATTTGGAATGATTTCGCATCAAATGATTGCCAAACATTAGTTGACACAATGTCAAGATGAATCGAAACAGTTATCAGTCGAAAGGGCGATGGAACGCAGTGGTAATTTGCTGATATTTTTGGTCTAGTTGGTTTTCTTCATTTGAGTTTTTTCAATTTGTAAAATATTTCTTTCTCAATTACAAAAACTATAGGATCTTAAGCTGAAAAAAGGAACTTATTTTATTAGAAATCTATTTAGTTTTCATTACGTTTTTCGTTAATATGATAATTCTCTTTAAACATTAATTTAATGGTTGTTCCAACTTCACTCAGACAGGGCTCGTATATGTAGTTGACCATGGTCAACTACATACATACGATCATCAGATCATCATCAGATTCGGGCCAAAGGTTCTTCTTTTGCAAAAAAAACTGCATAAATAGTAGCATAGATCTCGAATCTTGGCACCAGATGGAAAAATATTACCTTTATCCACATTTCCATGTTTCATATTTTTTACTGCCAAGTTCCATTCGGTGGTTAGACATAATACGAGTGATTAGCTACAATAAATCAGAACTGAAAATTTTGATGAGAAATAGACCATAGAATAAGCTTCTGTTATTATTGCAAGATTATTTAGATTTGAAAAAGATTCTAACTCATTTTGTATTCCATCATCTGACAAATTTATAAGAAGCAGATCATATTAGCATTTGCTAACATACTTTAAATATGTTGTATACTGGAGGCCACCAAATTATTTCTAAAATTGTAACTGGTGATGAAACAAGTCTGGACATATGAAGACAGATACCGCTAAATAGTATGTTGAGAAATTCTGTCGAATAAAGTGCCATAAAAGGAATCATCATATTAGATCTTAATACTTTCTTAATCCTAGAAGATGAATATAAGAAATGGATTACCAAAGAGACAAACCGTCAAAATAAATACGTTCATATCTAATCTACCTCCACTACGCCCAAGCATTACAAACAAATAGAGCTGTACACACTAATGAATAATTTTAAAGAGGCGAAGTTTCTGAACGTCAGTTATAAAAGTGACAGCTACATTATATTGCACACTATATGCATGTACGCAAACTTCACAGTTAACCTCTTTTATAATAGTGAAGGTGTACACGTACTATATATAGATATATGTATGTTTGGCGAATATAAATTTTCTCCCCTTCAGTTATAATTCCCGCCAACTGTTCGGAAACTTCGATGGTGTAGCACCTCAGTTCCCCCGGTCGCAAAGTTGTTGCCGAAAGTTTCTCTCCGCACGACTTCGACGATGCTGAAATTATATCATGGGAAAACGCATTTGCTTGATGCGATGCTTACTAATGATTATGTAAATTATGTTGTATTTAATATTCAATTAAAACCTGTATATATACCTACATACCTTCAGTTCTGAAGTGATTAAAACATACACTTAAGGAATATTTTGGAATCCAGATAATGGAATTGAGAGCGGACCCCTGTCATATGAAGGAAAATTTTGAAGGAACTGGGTGAGTAACTAGCCGAACAAGATCGGGAAGGCCAAGGATTAGTGATCTATCTATCTAAGTTGCAGAGGTTCTTCTTGAAAATCAGGATATACTCCAGAGGTAATGCGCTAGCAATCAGCTACGCAAATGCGATATTCAAGTGATTGCAAGTGCTGTATGGCACGATTTGGAAAACTTTGCACAATATTCTAAAAATGTATGCATATAAACTTAAAATTCTCTGTGAATTAAACGAGGAAAATATGGAAACTAGGAGTTGTCTGCCTTATTTTATGGACAGATGAGAACTATACTTTTCCCTAAATGGTGAAATCAATACTCTAACCTGTAGAATCTGGTCTGCAGAAAATCAACAAGAAATCGTTCAAAAAGCTCTTCATGACAAGCAAAATCACCAAAGTTTGATGAACGGTTCTACAGCTGATTTTATCATTGGTCAGTATTTCTACGAAAAAATGCAGAATTGAATTTTTTCGTACAAATCGAGGATGACGAAATTGAAAACATATTTTTTCATGCAGGATAGAGCACCACCACACATTTTCCGACTAGTCAAAGAATTTCTAACCAACACTTTTCAAGATCGTGTGTCATTTCACAAATTCATGGCCACCAAGTTCACCTGATCTTAATCCAACTGATTACTGACTGTAGGGTTATTAAAAAAGTTTCGTGTTTATCGGTTGTTTGCTCATAGATGTTGTTAGTGAGCGATTAATTATGGTCCAGTTTTTTGCCTCAAAAAGAGCATATACGGGAAGCTCTTCTTTGTTACTTCAATTTAAAGAAGTCATCGGCCGAATCGCATTCAAATCTGTTAGAAGGCTATGGTGACAGTACTTAGTTTTGTCGGTTCAAAGTTTAAGTTACAAAAAACGCGAAAATAGGCTTAGGAAGGTTGAGGACGATATACTGCAGGCTCTTTTGGACGAGGATGACACTCAATCGCAAAAAATGCTTGCCAGGCGATTGGGTGTTAGATTAGATTAGATTAGATTAGGGGTGGCCATACGGGTCTCTTTCACCGCAACCTTCCCGGTCTATTGTGATCCCCAGTAATCCTAGAAGGCGCCCTCTAACTTTGCCTCTTTATGAGGCTTCACGTTTTTGAGAGCGGCTCCTGTATGTAGTTCTGTGCTGTGGGATACTCTGTGCCCAAACTTAGAAACCTTGTCCTTGTCAGGCCTTCGCAGTGGAGCAGTACATGGACAGGGGTTTCTTCCTCCTCCTTGCAGAATCTGCATATGGCATCTTCCGCTAGGCCTATGTTATACATATGCCTATGTAGCCTACAGTGAGCTGTCAACAGGCCTACTATCATTTTGACGGTTTTCCTGTCTTTATCTAGCAGGTGTCTAGTGAATTCAGGCTTCTGTTTTCTTTGGAACTCCTTTGCCTGTCTTTGCCCAGGTGATTTTTGCCACCATTCCCTGGACTTATTGTGTATCCATTCCTTGATGGATTTTCTGATTTGTGATTTGGTGGTGCCGACGAGTGAGATGAGTCAAGCCCGACGAATTGCCTCGACGAACCTTGTCTGGCTAGATCGTCTGCCGCCTCATTTCCCTTCACCCCCTCGTGGCTGGGAACCCAGCTCACGCGATTGGGTGTTACTCAACCGGCCATTTCCATGTGTCTATTTGTCGTGAGAAAAATTCAAAAAATTGGAAAATGGGTGCCGCATGATTTGAACAATAGGCAAATAGAGCGACGCCAAAACACATGCGAAATCTTGCTCGCCAAACATAAAAGGAAATCGTTTCTGCATTGGATTGTGTCTGGTGATAAAAAGTGGATATATTTTGAGAATCGTAAACGCAAGAGATCGTCGATTTGATCCTGGCCAACCATCAACATCTTCCTCAAGATCAAAATGCTTTTTGGCGTACTAAATCCTATGTTTTAGTCAATTAGATTTTTTATTCATAGGACTATTCAATTAAAAATATTCTTTTAATCGATCTGCACGACTACAAACGGAAGAAGCAGGATTAATTTAATTTGTAAAACGCATTTCGCATTTTACAGGGATAGATGAAAATTTAATCTGGGATAATTATATTTCGTTCGAACGATGATTTTAAAAGCTGGGACCTGTATTGGCATACAATATGATATTAACGGATTTAATCTCACTGAAATGAATTATGAAATGGTATTACAAGCTTTTTGAAATGATGCGTGTAATAATAAAATATGCATTACGAGTGGATTTTAGTAAATTACTATTTGCGCGGTTTGGTGGGTATGTCCGTACGTAATGTCATATTTACGTGAGGCAATTTGACCCAATAAAGATTATCATTACCATTTTCTAATCAAGTATATTAATAATTTCAATTTATATTCTAAACGCGACTCGCAGCTCCCGTTTCGAAAAGAAATAATCACCATAAACTCATAATGATAATGCCCGCATTACATATTAGGGATTTTTTCATTACGATAAACAACACACACGTCAGATTTCTTGCAGATAAAGGATGGTAGTAACCCGGTTATTATCGTAAGAAGTAGAATAACTACTAATACTATACATGTTACGGCAGGGGGATAGGTGGAACTTGCAAGATCGCCGATGATTTATGGACAATTTTCCGTATCCAGAGCACGATAACTAGTTTCCATTACGTCTATATGGGTAGGTATTTTGCTCGGCTAAATTTATATCGATATTCCATTATTTCTAAATGGTATTTGCGCAAACAATCTCCGATATTAAACGTTAATATCTTGGAATTGTGTATATATCTCGTAACGGTCGAATTGCTAGCATTGGGGTCCTAGTTCTCGTTCCGTTGGTACCGCCGAGTTCGAGTAAGATTAATTGTGTCCCTGTTTTTTTTTTTTGATTTATTAGTTGGAATCGCGTTTTGATTCGAAAGAAAATTTAAGATGAATTATTTTCAGGTAAAAATTCCTCTCTAGAAGTGATTTACTTTAAAATCTCAAAGATTGCAATAGTATTTACACCACAGCTTCATAACGAGCTTTAAAAGATACAAAAAATATTTAGGCTCAATCATGAGAGTCATCTGCCAAAATTCTTATCCTTTTCTAGAACAATATGCTTGAATCCATCCCTTCACTCCTGACATCATACTAAACAAAAATCTGATTAAGACCACACCCACGTTGGTGCCACAAACAGCCATAACCAGTCGTAGAATCTTCTTTACAACTTCTTTGTTATTTAATTGGAATGCTTTGAAAAGCCACCAGTCCATATTTTCTCGCCCTTCTCCACTCTTTCTCCGCTCTTTCTCACTTTTGTCACTCTTCTCCAAGAGCTTATCTAGAGCTAAACGAAGTGTGAACAATCACGAGGTTATACCTATGTTAGTGCCATATATGTTAGACTTTTCGCAATTTGGAGATCTAGAATGACTCTAAAGAAGAGACTCTCTAGAAGTTTTAACCTGCTCAAAATTGATATCTGCGAAGAACAAAAATCAACAGTTTCTCGTAATATTTGTTGAAATTTCAAGAAAAAATCAAGCCATTTTTTGCGGTTGTCCAAGAAGGTTGCATGGTTGTATACAGTAAAATCTTTCTTGGTCGGACAGCCTCGGGACCAACAATTTGGTCCTTTCAAGGGAATTGTCCGAAAAGAAACCGAAAGCAAAGATTCAAGTTTTTAGTTTTAAATGATAGTTCCTAGGTAGGTTACCTTATAGAGATTTACAGATTTACATGTGAGAGTTAATTATTTCAAAAAGTCTAATATCCTGGTTTGTTTTACTTTTCTCATTACAAATGCATTTTCTAAATAAATTTCCAAATTTGTTATGAGCTGTAATGCTCTGGCGTCGCCATTCGTTTTTGGAAACATTTTTAAGGATAGTGTCTTCTTAACCCATTAATGCCCACCGGATGATTTATCATACGCAAAACACGACTGAGATTTAGCTTAGGTTAAATTTCTGTTACGCACGTGTAGTTACGTTGTGGTCACGTATGAACTCAAACAGTATACAAATAGTGTTAAAACTTATATAAACTAAGTATATGTGCTATTTACTAGATCTTAGGACAATTTGAAGTTGGAGGTGATCAATTTGTTTTCAAAAATGAGCACAAGGTGAGTTTTAGGTTATGTATACCGGTATTGTATTAGATATTACAACTTATTAGTGTAGAATTTATTTATTTGGGATAGTAGGCGTTAGTTGCCGTCCATACTGTTTTATAAAAATGGTTTTTCTTTTCACTACATGACTTTAGATGTAGCGTATGATATATCCTACGTTGGGCTAAAGCAAGTATATATGAAAAATAACTAATTAGTTATTTTTGATATATACTGGCTTTTGCTCGGCGTATTATATATGATGGGCAGTTTTATCTGATACTCGCATGTATTTGGTTATCTGTTTGGTGCAGATTTTTTTTTATTTTAGCAAAAAATGGTTTGATCCCGAAAATCCACGAGATGCTGAAGAAATGTTAGCTTATTTGGATAGTCTAGAATCCGATGACGAAGGTCACAACCAGTTTCAAGAAGCAGAATCCCTGGAATTTGTTTTAGTTCCTCCAAGCGACGGTCAAGATAGTGACCAAGATGATGCACCTAGCGACGACGAGATTGCCCCAAGTATTGGCGACCTTGGTAAAGGATTACTTGCGCAAAAAGTTGAACTCTATACAATCAGCAAAGAAAGGGAAAAACGTCCAGTGGTATGTCAGTCTATTTCTCTGGATAAAAATACCACAAATGACGAAAGCTGGGATGATAGCGACAATGAGTGCTTAGCAACCAAGCAAAAAAGACTGAAACTTTCAAAACCAAGGAAAAATACAAATAAAAAGGCCAGGTCATTCAAGTGGGAAGAGATTAATTTAAATATACGGGAAGAAAAAGTTGAACTTATTGAAGAAGAGAAGCCGACGATTATAAGCGAAATAGTAAATAGAAACTTGGCACCCATTGATTTATTCAAAATGTTTTTTAGCCATGACCTGATAGATACCATTTGTATTGAGACGAAGAGATATGCAAATCAAAAAGGCTATCATAATTTTTCAGTTTCTTCTGATGATATATACAAATATTTGGCCACTGTCCTCTTATCTGGATATAGTCCAGTCCCCTCTAGGCGATGCTATTGGGAAACGCGGCATGATACCAACAAAGCTTTAGTCACAAATGCATTATCCAGAAATAAATTTGAGAGTATCCACAGATTTTTTCATTTGAACGATAATTCCCAAATTGACAGAAGTGACAAGATCTATAAAGTCAGACCAATAGTAAACCACATCAATAAAGTGTCGCAGGAATGCATCCGTCCACTTGGGAAGTACTTTTCGATAGATGAGGCAATGGAGCCCTACTACGGGAGACATAGCATGAAACAATTTATTCGAGGAAAGCCGATACGTTTCGGATTTAAATGTTGGTGTTTGTGTACCTCTGACGGCTACCTTATAAAATTTGATGTGTATACCGGTGCCGGAGACAAAATTGAGGGCAAAAGCTTGGATTCTAGTGTGACGGAAAAAATGTGTCTTAACATTTTACCACAATATAGTTTTGTATTTCTCGATAACTATTTTACTCCCATTCCATTGGTAAAAACGCTGTCAGAAAATAAATTGTTTTGTATTGGCACAATTAGATCTGATCGAACAGAAAAAGCTCCTCTCAAAGACTTGAAGAAAGAACACCGAGGAACTCACTATACTATCCACGATTCAGCTTCTAGTACAACTTTAACCCGTTGGCACGACAACAGCCAGGTTACCGTAATATCAAATGTACAGGAACAAGGCCTTTACAAAACTAAAGGAACCTGTAGACGTTGGTCCAAAAAGCAAAAAGCTACTGTTCAGGTCGATCAACCATCACTTATAAATATGTATAATAAAGGAATGGGAGGAGTTGATCGTTTTGATCAAATGAGGGGCTTGTATAGAAGCAGGATTAGGTCAAAAAAATGGTATTGGCCGTTGTTTCGCTTTTGTTTGGACGGAGCTGTCACCAATATGTGGTATTTATACCGCCGAGCCCTTAAAACACAAAATGAGTACATTTCTTTGCTTGAATTCCGAAGAAGAATAGTGTTGGCAATTCTGTCTTCACCTCCTTCAAATTCAAATACCGGTCCTAAACCAAAATTCCTGACAAATGTTTTAACAGAAATTCGTTTTGATGGGAAAGAACACTGGATAGATAAACAAGAAACACAACGACGTTGCGGCAACTGTGGCAAGTGCACGAAATTTTCATGCCTGAAATGTAACGTTGGACTTCATCCAGAAACATGTTTTCGTCAATATCACCAAAAATAATTTTTTTGTACTAAATACATAGCTAGGTACCTTTGTTCTCTTTTAAACTTTTGGAAATAAAAAATGAATGTATGTGCGTCTTTTAATTTCATATCGCCCAGCGTATGATATATCATACGTCAAAAAAATAACACTCAAAAAACTTTTTTTCCATAATTAATATTTTTCCATGAATTTATACCTTAATAGTATTAACATTTAAAAAATTTGATGAAAAATAAACAAAAAAATAATTCTGGGCATTAAAGGGTTAAGCGCTTCTTGATATGATTTTATCGGTTCATGGTCAATTTCTCTTTCTGAATCTTAAGCAGATTGGTCTACTGTTTCGACATGTTCTATCATAGAAGTTGGTAGTTGTTAGTTTATTAATTAATAAATTTTTGATAAAATGTGCTTTAACATTGCTGTCCTGTAGTAGCTTTTAAAACATTTTATCATTCCTTGGTCCAAAGGCTGAGAGATCGATGTTGAGTTTGGCGGAAGAAATATGATTTCAATATTTTCAAACTTGAGATCCCGTGGATGAGATGCCGCTTTATCCAAGAATAATATAATCTTTCTTTTCGTATACCCATTCAAATTCCCGCAATCATTCTTCATGATGTCGCACGTCATCCACGCTTTCCTATTTGCTTTATACGTGACCGAAAGAGATTTCACATCCAGGTTCTTGAACGCCCTTGGCTTATGTGTTTTTCCAATGACAAGCAATTTCTCATGGTAACCCGTTCTTTTGTTAATTTGCCACAGAGAAATCTCATCATTGCACTATACTCACTTATACTAAATATGGACAAACATAAATACATACTATATGTGTACAAATGTAGGGGAACTCAACGCAGATGTAAGCGATGATGTCAACCTCGTTGTTCTATAAAGTACTGTCCGCGTCTGTTCAAGAGAGTGTCTGGCCAATAGAGTTTAGGTTGTTAACAAATAGTATAGGAAGTTCAAGGGACCAAGAAAATTGCCCGTCCAAGGGAAGTGTCCTTTCAGCGGAGACGTCCGTTATCAGAAATTTCACTGTATATGAAAACAGTTTAGCACGAATCTTGAAGCAAAATCTGCAAATTTAGCTAGTGAAGCATGTATCTTGAGTCTAAGGTAAATTCTACACATTTAGCTTACTCATAGGAGATACGCCCAAAAAGCTCTTGAGGAATACCAAAACGAGCAACCCTAAAAATGTCGCAAAATATCCAAAGAGCTTTTAAAGGAAGTTTGTACTGTTTTACGGAGAAAGGTTAATGTTCCCTGTTCAAATTTTTAGGGTGTGGGCTATTGTGGTTGCAGAATTTGATATAATTTACACCAGGTAGTAATCTTTTTTTAGTAACAATTTTCTGGATAAAACCCATAATTCTGCAGCGAATTCCAAGTATATACAACATTGAAATTTCCAATTCCCCTTACTACAATCCTTAAAATACTTACGTAATGTTTGTGCATGCATGCATATTTCACTGACATTGTTATTTTCGGGGCACGTAACCGAACGAAAATAAAATTCTCGTCGCGTTGCGGAATCCACGGTATCATGTGAGTGGGCAGCATGACACTGCTTCTTGAACTTATTACACACATACATACGTCTCGAACATAAATAAGTTTCGAATATCAAAGGCTTGTCGCACGGGTTATTCACCTGAAACGTTCGCGGGTTTCACGGTAGCGCCCTCCAACTGAATGTCGAAAATGGAATATTACGATTTGCATTACAATAAAAAAAGGAGAAATAAATATAATTCAATTGTCGAAAATCCGGGCGGGGACTCTATCGCATTATTCCATTGTAGTCTTTTGTGTATAAATTCCATTCTTATGCGAATTATAAGTATTAATTTTAAGGCGTACAAATTATACGCATTAACGCTATCTAAAAATGTTAAAAAAATTGCTGCAGATTGAGGAAAATTGAGGTTAATTCTGATCGAATCGCTTTCTTTTTATGTACATACATAGACACAAAAGGTTTTATTCCTATTCATATTTATGTAGCCTTGGTTGGAACGATACATAGCGAAGGAAGTATCAATTACTTAAAACGTAAAAAGAAAATCTTGAGAATCGTGATGACTACGAGGTAATTGCTGTTTGTCTAGAAATCGATTTAATTGATTAGTCATCCGATGCTTTTTATTCTAAGATTTCGTTGTGTAAGAGATGTTAGTTCGTGTTGCTGGGAGCGTAATATATTTTATGGACGCTTTAATTGGCAATATCCGGAAGTGTGAGTCTTCAATTACCAAATTTTGTGGGTATTATGTAATTTTACCAATTATTTACTAAAATTTATTCTTCTTATATTTCAAGGAGTTTGTGCATACCACGCAAAAAAAAATCAATCTCTTTCGAGGCAAACAAATCATCTATCTACCTCCATCTACGGGGGTAGCACCCCCCATTTGAGTATTTTCAAATAATTCCGGACCATTCTTGACGTGTGCGATAGTACATGATCCTGGAGGAAAATCAGCTTATTGTGTCTTTGCTCATAGCAAAGCACGATGCAATTTTATCAGTTGCGGTGGGCATTGACAGTTTTGAATCCAATTGACTGAAAAAATTGGATTTAGGAAGATGTTGATGGTTGGCCGGGATCAACCCACGACCTATTGCGTTTAGGATTCTCAAAATATATTCATTTTCCATCACCAGTTACAATCCGATGCTGAAACGACTTCTTTTTATGTTTGGCGAGCAAGATTTCGCATGTGTTTTGGCGTCACTCCATCTGCCTATCTTTCAAATCATGCGGCACCCATTTTCCAAATTTTTGAATTTTTCCCATGGCACTTAGACGCACGAAAATGGCTGGTTGAGTAACACCCAATCGCCTGGCCTGGGTTCCCAGCCACGAGGGCGTGAAGGGAAATGAGGCGGCAGACGATCTGGATAGACAAGGTTCATCGAGGCAATTCGTCGTGCCTGGCCCATCGTTCGGCCCACCAAATCACAAATCAGAAAATCCATCAAGAAATGGATACACGATAAGTTCAGGGAATGGTGGCAGAGATCACCTGGGCAAAGACAGGCAAAGGAGTTCCAAAAAGAAGAGAAGCTTGAATTCGCTAGAGACCTGCTAGATAAAGACAGGAAAACTGTCAAAATCATAGTAGGTCTGTTGACAGCTCACTGTAGGCTATATAGGCATATGTGCAACATAGGCTTAGCGGAAGATGCCTTGTGCAGATTCTGCAAGGAGGAGGAAGAAACCCCAGTCCATGTACTGTGCCACTGCGAAGGCCTGGCAAGGGCAAGGTTTCTAATTTTGGGCACAGAGTATCCCCCAGCACAGAGCTACATGCTTGAGCCGCTCTCAATGACGTTAAGCCTCATAAAGAAGGCAAACTTAGAGGGCACCTTCTAGGATTACTGGGGATCACAATAGACCGCGATTGAGTATCATCCTCGTCCAAGAGAGCCTGCAATTCATCGTCCTCCACCTTTATTGGTAGATTTTCTCCTTCTTTATTGCTTAGGTTAAAATTATTTACTTTAAACAGGCAAAACTAATCTCTAACCGTTGTTTTCGAGAAAGCACTGCCAGTATAGGCTTCTAAAAGCAATTCCGCGACAGCTTATTGAAATTGAAGCAAAAAATACCTTTAGATATATCCTGACTTTCATGAAGAACCTCTAAATACAACCTGGTCATCACAAATTCTTGGTTTTCCTGATGTTGGTAGGTCAATTACAGGGCCTATTCTACAAATTTTTGTATGAAATTGCGGTACCTTTTTATTTAACAGGACCCCATAGATGATTCCTACAGATACAGTAAAATCTTGTTCCTTAAAGAATTAGATTTCGTTTATTTTTTTTGTTATTAACTTAATGAGTAAGTGAGTAAAGTTAGTAAGTTATGCGAGGCCATGTCAAAAATATGCAACCCACCGTAGTTAGGGATTACCATCTCTTTCTAACGCATTGTGTGATTAACATGAAGCTTGTTCGATTCGTTCAAATAAGTAGTATTCTACATACATGCGGTCTCGGAAAATAATTATATAATTTCCATCCTAAGAAGTGAAAATTGACAAGTTAGCGGAATTAAAACTGGATAAAAATTTCAATGAAGATGCATACGAGTAATTTTGCTTTTACTTTCCGGACGATATACAACGCATAGATTTTCTAATATATGCAAATTACACACTAGTAATATCGCGTCGTATTACAACAACCACCTGGCAAGATTAAATAAATCAATGTTCCATGAACTGAGCGGTCACGTTACACAAACTCTAAACATAATTTACTGCGTCGGTTTTTATTGTTGGTTTTTTTTCCTCTTCCTTACATTTGCTATTTTAAAATCGTGAGCATGTATAAGTGTTGCTTCTAAAAATATCTCTTTAATGCGAATTTTTCCCGATCGAACGCGAGAAGAAAAAAAATCATGGGCGTGAAGACGAAACGAATGATAAATATGTTAAACAAATAGTGTTAACGATGTTATAAAGAACTAGAATTGCTTGGGACGAAAAAAAAATCGCGCGCACACTATACAAACCAAATAGTAAAGTATTTTGTAGGTGTAGCTGGCAGATTTGAATATTAATGCGGAAATACATTCCAATTAGTCAACCGATGCTATTTTTAGCAAGAAGGACGGGATAATTTGGTTCTTGTGTGTAGATTTTTTTCTCGCCGATATTTGTAATGATGAGGATGATGTTATGAGTGGATTGAATGAGCGAATCGGTGCGGTAACAATGTTTAATTAGATAATGATGCTGATATAATAGTTTCCAATATCTTTTAATTGCAGACATTTTAAAAATAGAAAATCACTATTAATACTATCAGCTGGGAGATTTGTGTTAATAAAAATTAACCTCTAAGAGAATTAAAATTATATCGTGAAACCGGGAGCTTCTACCCTGGCCAATGGACCCCTACCTGACGCTGAAAATATAAATACGTATACACAAGTACACCTAAGTCACAGAATAGAGCTTTGAACAGTTAAATACATTTGAATATACTGGGCGATGCAAAAAATTGTAGCAAGATTTAGGTTTGTTTACAGAATTAGATAGAGAAGACATAGAGGATAACTAGGGGCGAATTGGAGGTAGCCACTTCTAAACTGCTTTCCAAGAAAGATTCAGGGCATGATGATATAACTCCAGAAACGATTAAAAGAATATATAAGCGACCAAGAAAAACAAGAACTGTTGGCAATTCTAAGAAGTAGGTTGGCAAGATTACGGGAAACATTAGAAGATATCTTAGAAGACATCCAAGTCCTATGACACTATTAAAAGATGGCATATCAGGAATAAATTAGAAGAAAGAAGAAAGCAAGTAAATAATTGTTTCCAATTGAAATCTTCTCTATATCATCAATACTGTGTCTCTAGGTTATTTCTATAATTGAAGCTGTATGATAGATTGAATTCCAAGAAAAATTTACCATTTTTTCTGGTAGGAATTTTGTTTTTCTGTCTGTCAAAGTATTGATGTCAAGTACGACTCACACCAACATATTCACAAAAGCTTGCCAAGCTTCCCAAGCTTGTGAAGATGATATTTTAGGGTCACATGACCTGTCACAAATGCTGCCAGTATTATGTTAGTAGAAGTGACTCTTTTGGAGACTGCAATAGCGATCACGACCAATGAAGAAGCATTTTGCTGCTTCTTTGTCAAGCTTATCTGCTTTTCCATTCCCTTCAATCTCTTATTGGCGTGGAAGCCATTAAAAAGTAATGTCTATCTCTAGATGGATGCAATCTAGATTTTGTTCGAAGGAAATAGACCAAACACTGGAAGCTACGTACAAGTTGTGAGAGTACTAAAAGATTAAATTTTTGGGGAGGTGATGGTATACTTGGAGTAGTTCTAATAATGTTAAATTGATCCAAGAATTAGTCATACATATGAGAATCTTTTGGACTCTATTGGTCTTAAATATTATCTTGAGGTGGTGGTCAAGCTTTAAACGAAGGTTCTAAACCTTGAGGAGATCATAGAACGTCTACTAACATTGAACCAGCCCAAACCTGGTTATGTACCAGTACTCCAAGCAAGTTGGAGTGAGTGCAACGAAAACGTGAACAAAAAAGAATTGTAAGAGAGTATTGAAGCAGTCTTGAATACAATTTGGGTGTAGCAAGCCTTGAAGAACTCTCAGATCTTGTGCTGTGGTGCTGATAAGGTTATGCTAATCTTAGGACTGTTACATTAGTAGTATTAGTCTTAAAAATATTCAAGCATTATTCTGAATGGATTCTAAACATGTTTGACTGGTATTTAAAGTGTTGAATGCTGTCTATAGCTGTTAATATGATCCTAGAGCTATTTAAATGTTAAAAAAGTACCAAAAGGGGTCTTTTAAAACCAAGATATGATAAAATACAAGACAAAAGGTAATACAATAACCACGCACATAACAAAAAAAAATTAGAAATGATAAAACGCATTTAATTTCCCCGGCTTTATTCCGAAAACGTTGTAGATTACTCTCGCCGGGAAAAAAGGTGTAGTAGTCCCCGGTACACCTCTATAGATTTATGACAACTGCAATATTATTAAAAGCGTACCAGCGGCGGGGATATTTTATCTCACCCACAGAGACTACGAAAGCTGAAAGCATAAATTTAGTTAATAGTCGCGCAGCAAAAAGTAATTTCTCACTCGGCGAGAGAAAAATGTATCAAGAACTACTCTTAACGGCACCATCGGATGTACCACAAGCTGATGGAATGAAATGAATTCGTGTTTTATCCGCGGGTATAGATTTATGCGGATGACAAGGATAAAATTCTTAGTTCTCCTTCTTTTTATAGCATTTTTTTACAATCTGCATTTATTTGTGCAGAATTTGAAGAGAATTTTTTTTGTTAATAGACGTTATAATCTTCTATCATATATGTACATACATACATACATCTATAACAGGAAAACTTAAGTGAAAGTTATTTCATGTAATATATTATTGTTGTTGTTATATCACCGGTGTATCTTGACGAATCTTCATTACGAAAGCTCCTCACGTCTGAAGATTGCTACGCTCGTACAGTTACAGTCATAAATAATACTAGCGCAGCAGAATACTGATGTTATTCGGCGAAAATTCACATACAAATAGCTTCTTACCAGGATAATTACGAAATTTATTTATATTGCATTAAACGTCAAGCAGATTCCTGTTTTATCGGCCCCTTTTTGACGTTTAAAACCGCAATCCTAAAACACGATATAATTGAATCTACAGCGAAAGCGAAAGACCCAAAATATTATCAATTTATCTAAAAAGTACGCACACACATACACCTACACTTAATGAAAAATACAACCGGAACGATAGGTGGCGTTCACGAGGAACTGGACGTGAAAAAAAATGGCGAAAAATGAACGAAATTAGTTTAAAGCCCCTAGTAGTCGTCCGGCGTTTCGAAATTTTGTTTCGCTTCCGGCGTGATAAATTTATTTGGCCCCCCACACACACACAGTTCAGTTCGTTTTCAACGTAACCGTAGGGCTATATAATAGGACGTTTAATCTTAGCGGGTGAGAAAAAAAGAACCGAGAGAAGAGAGAAACATTGGGAATGGGGAGATATCGTTCTGCGAAAAAAATAACATCGCTTTCGAAAAGCTCTGGTTGTCTCTGGGGCGCGTAGATGATATGAAAAAATATGTAATATTTACGACAACTGGGTAATAATCGTTATTTTCGGTTGCTCAAACAGACAGAAAAAAAAAGTAGAATGAGGGAGATTTCGCCACGTAAGCATGATACGTTCTGCAGGATTTCCGGGTGGATTATTATTGGAGACAAGGATAGACAGTTTTTAATTGTAATCAACTGGTTTAGAAATGTGTACAGGAGATTATTCTGAAATTTATTTGGTGGATCTGCCAAAATTATTGAACAATCGTTGTTGATAAATTTTTGAACTGTATTTTATTTGGCAAAATTCTCCCCACCATTTATATTCGCAGAATGAGTCTGTTTACTTCATGTAGGGCCAAAACTGTAGGTCGTTCGCTCTCCATATTCCTTGTATGGTAAATGGTTGACAGTCCAATGTAGTTTGGTCTCGAAAAATTTTACAATCTAGCGTTTAATATTTCATATTTCAATCTTGTATGGCATCTTGTCAAACTATTTAAAATTATAAATCTAACATGTCACCATAGTAACAAACAGATGAGCATCTTTGCTAGCTCAGTGGTAACTATTTGGTAGGAAATAACATTATTCGTTAAAACTTATGTTATTAGAATGATTACTGTTATATAACATGCAGCACAAATAGAACGCGCAATAAAGATTTTAACGCCTTTTCCTTTTATTACAAACTTTCATCCGGTTTCTGGAAACGAAAAAACTCGTTATAAAATACAAACAACGTAATATATTTACTCATTCCTAAAAAAAGGCGAGCGATATAGTGGTGGTACGTTCCTATTCGATTCTTAATTTATTTTTTCCTATAATTCGCAAACTCGAACGATCAAAAATAAAGCAAATACAACCTTGTACAACATATAAAAATTTCGAATAATCGACACTCTTTTTCGTTATTTTCTAAATAATATAATACACATAAAACTTGCGTATTTACTCGGGCAGGTATCATTTGAAATTTAAATTAACTTGCATAGAGCTGTCAAATTGGGAAATAGGGCGTTTACACGGAGTTACCGTCACGGTCAATTACAACAGCTAGTTGTGATATTTCGTTCTAGATTTTCGCCTTAATAACACAGTATTTCTTTCGCCTCTACCTAAAACAAATACCACCGAACGAGTATTATATCTAAAACTTCGATTATGTATATCTAGATTAAAATTCTGTCGAAATCCGCGAAAAGAAAATGCACATTCGGCATACACATAAAGTAAAAAATAGATTAGTATTTGTTTTAGCTGTGCGCGTATTGTGTTAAGAAACCAAATTTCAACGCGAGTCTTTCGAAAAGATACGAAAATTGGCTCCTTTTTTACGGGCGCGGTGTTTATTAAAATTACAAATGTTCACCTGAGCATTACAAGCACGGTAAACGTTAGATTTCTACTAACGGTGATATGGTAATAAGAAGTATCGTATGTATGGAGATAACTAAACGCATAAAAGTATGAAATTAGCGTGTCTGTTACGCCTTTAAAGATGCTCGTTTGTTAGTTACTATGGTGACATGTTAGATTTATCTGAAATAGTTTTACTAGATGTCATACAAGATTGAAATACGAAAGTCTATGTATATAATTTAGTTGGACCTAGACTACCACTACAGGAATTTCAAGACCTTACATTGAGGAATTTAAAGGAGAAGCTGTGGATACAAACGTCTATATTCGCAAATCTCTACCTAAATTGATAAATTTCATTAATACCCATCATCCAAATGATGATGTAATATTCTGGTCCGATCTCGCTTGATGCCATTATGCTAGAATTACTCAGAACTGGTTAATTTAACCTAATTGGAATTATGTAAGTACCTAAGAAAAACAATCCCCCCAACGTACCCCAGCCGCAATTTTCGGATTCCCCACTCCAACTCAGTAGCAAATCTTCTCAGCTTTCAGAATATACGAGGCATGTTTTTTAAGTAAGTACCGTTTGAAATTAAAAAAAGACGTGCAAGGATATATCAATAATTTTATTTTTACATGAAAGCCTGTACATATCTTAATCTACTTTTCAACGTAATTTCCTTCAATATTGAGGCACTTGTCATAACGTTGTACCAGTTTATGATACCCTCCTCATAGAAGTCTGCCGCCTGACTTGTTAACCACTGCATCACAACTGTTTTAACTTCGTCATCGTCTTGAAGACGCTGACTGCCCAGGTGTTTCTTCAGGTGCAGGGACAGATGGTAGTCACTGGGCGCCAAGTCAGGGCGGACGGGCATTGTCATGCAGCAAAACTATTCCCTTGCTCAACTTGCCTCGTCTCTTGTTCTGGATTGAACGGCACAGATTTTTCAAGGTCTCAGAATAAGCTGCTGCAGTGATTGTCTCATTACGAGGCAGAAATTCCACAAGCAATACTCCTTTGTTGTCCCAAAAAATATGCACATGATTTTCCGGGCAGAAATTGTTTGCTTAAACTTCACTTTTCCGGGTGAATCTGAATGCCGCCATTCCATGGATTGTTGCTTTGATTCTGGTGTGACGTAAGCCACCCATGTTTCATCGCCCGTAACAATTTGGCTAAAGAAATCATCACCGTCGTTGCGGTACCGCTCAAGGAAAGTCAATGTACTGCCTAAACGTTTGGTTTTGTGCACGTCAACATTTTCGGTACCCAACGTGAACACAATTTTCGGTAATTCAAACGCTTGCTTACAATGCCATACAAAACACTACGCGAAACATTAGGAAAGCCATCACACAAAGAGGACATCGTAAAGCGTCTGTTTTCTCTCACCTTATTGTCCATTTCCTGCATCAAACTTTCATTAACGACCGAAGGACGCTCACTCCGTTGTTCATCACGCACATATGTGCGGCCATCTTTAATGCTCTTACCCGCTTTCTTACCATTCCATCACTCATAATGATTTGTCCGTAAATTGCACAAATCTCACGATGAATATCTATCGGTTTTAGGGGGGACTCATGGTTATCGGTGGCATCTTAAACACTCAGTAAACAACGTTAACAAGGTAGAATCAGACTGTAATGGCGTCAGTGCGTAGACAAAAGATGTAGGTTCCCAGTGCGCATACGCAGAACGCCGACCACAGCGCTGCGGTCGCGGTGTGGAAAAACGGTACTTACTTAAAAACATGCCTCGTATATAATAGTAAACTGGCTAGGATTTGAGATTCTAGATTTATATAATTTTTAGCCAAAAAGCAGCTTTAGACCAAATCTGACACCTTCACCAAATTCAGCATGGTCAATTACCTGTTTATCCAAAATTTGAACGAAATCGAACGCCCTTCGAAAATTTTCATAAATCCAGATTCATTCCATACATACCCCTTGCGTTTTTTGAAAAAAATCTCGACCTCACCGATTTCGCTGAAATTTTGAATATATATGTAATCGACAATGCTGAATACGATAAAAGTGTCAAATTAGGGTTAGAAACTTTTTTTGGGCCAAAAAATATATAAATAGCATCTAGGATCCTATCGAATCCAATTTTAATTAACTAGTTCTACATAATTTTTTAAATGCACAATTTCTATTTTAATTAAAACGATATCGGCCGTCATTTCCACGGAAAACCCAATCAAATAGCTAAGTGAATAGGAGAGGGGGAGAGAAAAAAGTTATACAAGTTAATTTTGTCGTAACATTGTTGCCAAGTCCGCGAAATTAGCATCGTCTTCAAAGGGGCGACATCCGCGAACAAAGATATTCATTAGTCGTATACATCCCTCCTCCATCCCCGCAAACACTCCCGCGCCCTATCTTACCTCTCCATTCTTTCAACGGTACACCCGGAATTAATTCAGGTTCGATGACAAACTGCGGAGAGAATGAGGAACCCTGTCGGTATAGATTGGTTTAAAATAAAGAATTGTCATTTAAAGACAAACAAAGGTTTTAATTTATCTTGAACAAAGGAGCATTGTAAACGTGGCAAATGGAACACACAGAGAAAGAAAGGACTACTTTGATATAGTTTTTTTTCACTCCGTCCTGTTGTTTATTGCCGTTTTCTGTGATGAAGAGACAAAGAGGACGCCGTTTGTGGCTGGAAAACCATCTAGATATATTTTTGTAACGATTGATATAGACGGAGCTTTTATATTGAGAGCTCTATTCGTAATTATACTCACGCAAAATAGTTTTTAAATATCCGACAACGGAGTCCTCGATTTTAATCAAGAGCCATTCTTTTTTCTTCTAGTGACTATATACGTCTATTGAGAAACGTATTTGTTCCGAAAGCTTGCGCTTTGCCAAAAGTCATCTACAAGAAATGAAGCTTGTATTAATAACATTAAATCTTCTTGTTTACAACTCAATAAAATATAATATTGAATTAAATGGAACGAAAATAAACACCCCAGACAACAAATTAAAAAAAATATAAGAACAACCTTAAACATTTATTCAAGTTTAATTTTTTTTTATTCCATTCGCTTTTATTTTCATTCCCATTCCGACTTATCTACCCGTCTTACGTGGCCGGGGGGATAAGCGAAACGGAGCAACGGAAACGTAGGGAACAGCAACGAAACTCTTAGACTAGAAAGAGAAAAAACGAGCGAGATAGGAGAATCACCCTTTCCTCCTTAAAAATTCAGGTAGATACCGACATAAATCAGAGTTTAATTCGTGGAGCGTGATAAGAATGCGGCGATATTACGAAGTTTTGACATCTGAGATAATACAGAAAGAAGTGGCGGCGGCGACGGTGACGGCGGCGGCGGCAACGGTGGCGGCGTCGACGCTGAACGAGAGGCGGCTGTAGGTCGTACGGAGGAGATCGCGTCTTAAACTGAGAGAAAACGGAGAGAGAAGAAGGATAGGAAGGAATCGCGTTAAAGGTGACGGGAGAAGGACGGAAGGAGGTCTTATTGCATCGACGACGCCACATAGAAATCAATATATTAGGAAGCACGAGGACTCCGTAGGGTGGTTAGCGAGGTAAGGAGGACGGCCGACCTCTTACCGAGTGTGCCTTATCCGCTACTATACAACAACATGTCTCGAAGTAATATGAGATTTACGAAAAAGTTGCCTATAACCTATATACCCGAGTAATAATATGCGGAAAAATATCAGGCTTGAGGTACAGTCGTGGTCGGTTGAAAGTTTCCATCAAAAATTGAAGAAACAAATTCAACAAATTCAGAAATCTAGTCCCACCATTCCCTAGTCTAGTGCCACTACGAATATCCATCTACAAGAATTTTGTGGCGTTGCTAGATCTGTTTGCCTTGCACATGCAGGTGAATCATGAAGTCTTCGGATTGGGAAGAAAGAAACAAATCTTCTGTATCACGAAACTTAGTAGGCCATCTCCAAATTGTACCGAAATTAGGTGACTTGGCAAAACTAGCAGATCATGTGACAGCAACGATTAATGGTAAATCAAGGTTGCCAAACGTAGGAGTTCAGCGGACTCTAACTAGGAAATTTGTTCATACTAGTTCATACTAAGTGCCAACCCAACAATCTTTCAAACGCTAATACTTTCCTAGGAATGTTTGGAAAGACGATACCAAACTGGACGTATGTATCTATGTACATTTTATCAAACCACACAGCTGGAATAAATGCTTTAAGACCACATACATACTTTTGAAATGAAGCTAACTTTGGAAAATCTACTCACCCCTAAATCTTTGGCGTATGGTGGTGTTCAGAAATTTCTATAAACACTAGAATCTGATTGGTGCTGATCATTTTCGAATAGATAGGTATTGTCTCTATAAAATAGATCAAAAAAATGGCTCTTTGGAAATGGAAAGGAAGTTTGGGGTCATCCATTCCTGTCCAATCTTCAAATAAAGGAACTTAGTGGCTCATCTCAAAATTTTACAAACCAACACAGTTATTCTGATGTGGCTTAATTTAGAAAAGTAGGTACGCAGTCTCGATTCATTGCGCCAGAAGAACAATAGGAAACCGTTCAAACAATCTCACCTTCCTCCAACATTCCAAAACGAAAACAATCAAAAAAGTTTATCGCCATTTCAGCTAATCCCTACTGGAGATACACAAAAGTAATTTTAGCACCACCACTGCTCTATTTACTGGCCACTGTTCTCTGAGGTATCACCTCTAAAAGATGGTCAGCGATATGCAGTAGCTCAGAGCCTTATCCCCCAAGAAGATCCTAAAACTTCAGAAGTTTGGACAACAATTGGGACTAAAATGGTTAAGAGTTAAGAGATTATTGGTTGTAGTGAAGAAAGATAGAACACTGGATCAGGAAAGATAGCAATCAGAGGCCCTTCCAGTTTTTCTAAGCCAGACAAACTTGTATTAAAGAAATCTTCATGCATCCAGTCAGAGAATTCCAATCACTGGAATTCCTCCAAGAAGCTAGCTCTTTTGAAATTACTTAGAAACGTTGTTATTCCAAAGAATTTCTCGCATATACAAATTTTTCGATAAATACATTAGAAAGAAAATTCAAATTGGAAAAGAAACCTCAAATGTCTATACATCTATTCTCAGAAATCTCGCTCAAAAAACACAAGTTATCACCTTCACTAGGAAAAGAACACTAAAAGGCTTACAAACATTAGTGCTAGGGGGTGAAAGGGTTCTATATGTCAAAGAAGCGAAATACCTTGGGGTATGGTTCGATCAAAAACTTACATGGAACACACACATCCAAAAAACAACCAACAAGGCTACCATTGGCCTAGGAAGATGCAGGAGGCTTTGCGGGAGGAATTGGGGCAAGCCCCAAAATGACTATATGGCTATACACAAGGGTAGTTCGACCCATGATAACCTACGGAGCAGTAATATGGTGGCCAAAGGCACAGCAGGCGGGGGCGGCCAGAGCGCTCCATCAACGAATGGATTCACAGTAGGTCCAGGGATTGGTGGCGAAAATCACCTGGGCAAAGACAGGCAAAGGAGTTCCTAAAAGAACAGAAGCCTGAATTCACTAGAGACCTACTGGATAAAGACAGGAAAACCGTCAAAATGTTAGTAGGCCTGTTAACAGGTCACTGCAGACTGAATAGGCATATCTACAACGTAGGTCTAGCGGAAGAGGCCTTGTGCAGATTCTGCAAGGAGGAGGAAGAAACCCCAGTCCATGTGCTGTGCCACTGCGAAGGCCTGGCAAGAGCAAGGTTTCTTATTTTGGGCACAGAGTATCCCACAGCACTAAGCTACACACAGGAGCCGCTCTCAAGGACGTTAAGCCTCATACAGAGGGCAAAGTTAGAGGGCGCCTTCTAGGATTACTGGGGATCACAATAGACCGGGAAGGTCGTGGTGAAAGAGGCCCGTAGGGCCACTCCTAATCTAATCTAATTCTTAGAAATCTACACGGAAATAATTCCGCAATTTCCGGCATACTCTCGCGGAAATAATGAAGATCCGTTCGGTACCAATTTTTCTTCAAAATTCAAAATATCGAATTGCTCCCTCACTTCTCCAATTTAGCGTTTCCGCAAAAGGATCAGAATTTAATTAAAGTAGGAACTACACACAAACTATAATACTAGAGAGTAACTTTAATGAAGTTAGTGCATATTCCTCTATAAACATATACGCAATGTTGACGGTTAAATGAGTAAGTACCAGTAAATATTTGTATATCGTTTGGGAACTTCTGTTTACTCCCGAAACCTCAATTCATTTTAGTTAAGTAACTTTCTAATTATAATATTATTTCGAACTATCTACAAACATACATCCAAACCTTATATTTACCTCCTTTCTTTCTCTCGGTTACAAACTACATAGTTATACCACAACTTGGATGGCGTTTCAAACAAAAATCGAGCTTCATAAACGTCGAATGATCGATCGTTTCACATATTAAATAGAAGCATCGTCATGTTCTCTCATTGACCTAAAATGCATTATTTGCTTTTCATACTCGCGTTATGGCGAACGACGCAATATTTCGTCGTTAATTGAACATTTTCTATGTCGTCCTCTTATCCGTTTAAGAGTAATACTCTTAGAAATCGAATCGTATCGTTGCAAGATTTTAAATTCAAATTGCTTCGCAATCATGTTCCGTGTGTAATGGGTGAAGCAATAAAAATGTAGCGAAACCAGAAAAGGTATGAACTTGATGAAATCAAGAAAAGAAAGATTTGTCGTATCTGTATGTAATTAGATCGGTGAATATAGTATTGGAAACCAATTCCACGTATACAGAAATAGGTTCGTTTAATGGTGGAAGAATCGGAGAAATATTGATTCATTCTTGTCATAGTAGTAGGATTAAAGCGACGTTACCAGCACAGTTATTGAATGTAGACAGCCTGTAGATAACCACTAGCATATACGGCAACGTGATGAATCATTAAAGCATGTTTTGAAAATAGTCAATCCAGTCTTTAACAGCTGATTACGTTAGAGGTATTCCAGTCGGATTGGTTGGAGTATTTTGGAGATATTATGCTGAGACCTCAGTTGGAGATGTTGTGCCCTTCGGAAGAACTCCTATTAGTGGAGTTGAGGCTCTTCGAGAGTATTTCAGTCAAAGGGGTTGAAACGTTTTCATGCTAATCCAGTCGTGGGGGTTGGAACGTTCCAGTTGGAGTGGTTGGAGCATTTCTGGCATATCCCCGTCGGATGGGTTGGAGACTTTTAGCAATATTTTAGTTGAAAATAATATACTTCTTCGAAATAATCCAGTTGTGGTGTTGAGGGGCATTTCAAATGTATGTAATCGATAGGCTTGAAACTATTCCCCTCGAAGTGGTTGTGACGTTTTTGACGGTATTCCAGTTGTAGAGGTTGGAGCATTTTAGAAGCATTTCTATCAAAGTGGCTTGAGCATTTCGGAGGTATTCCAATCGGAATACTTGAAGCGTTTAAATCAGAGTAGTTGGAGCATTTCGGGGATATTCTGGTCGGAAAGGTTGGGAGATTATAGCAATATTTCACTTGCTTTTTGGAAATGTTCTAATTGATGGGGTTGTGGCGTTTAGAAAATATTGTGGTCGATAGGGTTGGAACGTTTTTAAAAAATATATTCATTGCATCTCTAAAGTATCGAGGTAAAGCACTAATTCGTCGCTTTGATAATGCCAGATCGCTGTCAAAACGCGTTTTATCAAGGTGTTTAGTGTTTTTGTAGGTGAAAGTGAGTTTTTAAAGTTTTCTATTCAAAGGAGTTAGGATATTTTGATAGTAATCTCGTCGAGAGGGTGGGATCGTTTTAAAAGTATTTTAGTAGTGTTATTGGCTTCTTGTTATTGGCTTAATGAAGAAATTGAAAGAAAATCTAACATTTATTGGTGAATTAAGTTGAGAAGCATTTAAGAACACATTTATAATAATTTTGCTGATTGTTTGATCCCATTATTCAACTTTATTATCTAATAAATTAACAATTATTATACTCGACTTGACTTATTCTTACTTCATTCCTCATAATTTATTTTCTAAATTACTAAAGCATGAGATAATTAAATTATTGCATTTCTTACTTTAGCAATGCAATAAAACTAAATATTTTTATTGCAATAAATTTAAAATTAAAATAAATTGAATTAGCTGTAAGTTAGAAGTGAAGAAACGCTGTTGTAACATTACATAAACAATAAAAAAGAAACGTGAGATTTCAACACAATCAGCTTTCCTTTCAATCATTAATTGCGAAGAATACGCATTTTAATCCTCTCCACAACATAAACTGGAGCAAGTTTGCGTAAACTACACACCGTAGAATAATCAAAATTAATATGCTATATGCATATTGTCAAATACGATACCCTTCGTCGCAAGTTTAGGTGTTATTTTAGTGACCTATATTACTTGACCTTTCTAGGCCAAGTCCTCTCTCCGAGTTCCATCCTAATGGGTTATATGGCTCCGGGCATGATGTGGAAGGAACCTTTAGCGACGCTACAGTTTTCGGTAGGCTCTTATGTGCGTTCGGAAAGCAAGTCTCGTGTTTGATAATATCTCTCCGCCCTCGGAAAGGATTTTTAACGGTTAGGGCAAGGCATCGGCTTGAAATATTGCGATCTTGGGTTTTAGGTTATGTGTATATACATACATACTGGTGCGATATTTAGTATGATTTAGATGTGTGCGCGTTCCGACTTATGTATTTATTTCCCCTTCGGTAGAAAAAAAAATCTTGCGTAAGATTCTTTAAAAAGGAGAATTCGTCTCCTTAGGCATACCCGAGTTTTGCTGATAAGGCGAAATAAATTTGCAAAGAAATTCTACATTCATATTGAAGAAATCGCCTAATTACGATTTTTCGAAAATAATTTTTCCTCCCTATACAAACAGACATCAAAGAGCGTAGCGGGAACAGATTTTTATTACCGTTACGCGTCGTTTGTGAAACGACCGAAGTTGCGCGAAAGTACAATGACGCGTTAGTAATTTAAATTAAAACGCGTCGAAATATACATATATGTAAAAGCCGGAGAGAGGGGCCCGCTTTACACAATGACGCCGAAAACGAGGAGTCGCCGTGCCCGTTTTTGGGGCCATAACGCGTAAAAACTTTCGGTTTTACGCCCCGTCATAGCAATAAATCCGATAATACGAAGATCGAATGAGCCGCACCAAACCGAGTTAAAAAGGGAGATTTTACGGTTTGACGGGCATCGCTCTTCGATAGAAAACAAATTGATTTTTACGGTCGTGCTAATAATTTTTGTTTACGCTACGGGAGTATTTATTTGTTTGTTTCTTTTTCATTTTTTCGATGAAATCGCAGTCAAGATATGCTTGGGTTGTTTTCCTTATTATATCTTGAAATATCTTTAAGGTTATTTCACTCTACCGCATTGAGGAATAATATAAAAGATTCCCATTACGCATGCTAACAAATTTGGATTTAATACAAAACTGAGCTGTATAAAATCAGCTGTCATTTTTGATTCATGCATTGTAAACTAGTCTCTAAGTTTTGGAGGTTAGTCTGATGCAAATGCTAGCTGTCAATGTGACAGCAATGGTTGACAATTCATATGACAAACCTATAATCGTTAATTACACCAGGCAATTATCAATTCTTCTATTTTAACCAAAACAATTTGAATAATTCTATCATTTGTATGTACACTGTTACCCACTATTCTTAAAGTGTAACAGCTTCCAGTCCAACAGCATTCCACTTCTTTGATATCTGCTCATTATTACGACAACAATCATTGCTAGAAAAACACTTTTTCCGAAGAAATATTTTTAAGAACATTATCAAAGCTGTAAACCAGTAACTGACCTGACAGTTTTATAATACATATATCACAGTTAAAAAGTTTCACTGTTAAGGATATGGAAAACTGTTAGTAACTTGTTACCCTACTGTACATACTTGTATAATTTGACAGCTGTCAAAGATATGACAGTAGAACAGCATTAAAATTGTAAACTTGCTATCAAAATTCAAGGGTATTATTATAACATTAGTAACAACAGATAAGTAGATGATTTCCTCATTCCTTTCAAAAGAAGATTTTTCCGTGTTTAGCTCCCAAAAAAAAAGAAAAAAACAAGAAATTTCGCATAGCCAAGTAAACACATCTACGTCTCGAGGATAGTAGATTTATGGTCGAACGAAGTTATTTTAGAGCGGCAATAAAAACCAATAAAAATAAACGATCACTTCTTTTTTCTACACCCACACATTCGCGTTCAAAGTTCTCAGTGTATTAGGCGCATGTATTTTTTTTTGGCGATCATTCGAATTACTTAAATGGAAATTTTGTGTTTCTGTCATAGAAGCGATCCATTTCCTATTTACGTCTAATCTGAAATATTCAAAATAGTCGGTTATTTATAGCGAAGAATTTGATTAAATTTGAATAATTATTTAACTTATACGATTTAATACAGCTGGATCCTTAACAAAATATGTATGTACATTTATCGTTGTATTGTATTATACATCATACATTATACGAGGTATAAGCTACAGTCATTGAGAATTGAAACATCCAGTTACTGGGTAGCGAGTTTACTCAGCTAACTGAAAATGGCGCTAGAATTCGAGATCAGCTAGTTGTTATATGAATATTTTTTGGTCAGAGAAAATCATTTAGCTCAGTCTAACACTTTTATCGTATTCAGCCTGGTCAATTACATATATAATCAAAATTTCAGCGAAATCGGAGAGGTCGAGTTTTGTTTCCAAAAACGCAAAAAAATCTAGATTTTGGACAATTTTCGAAAGGAGTTCGATTTCGTTCAAATTTTGGATATATGTCTAATTGACCCTGTTGAATACGATAAAAAAGTCAAATTTGAGCTAAAGTATGTCGTTTGGCAATAAAATGCATAAATATGACCGAAAGTTTGAAAATCCAAAAAAGGTGAGCTCCTAGCGGGTATTTATACATTTTTTGATAAGAAAAACGTTTTCTAGGCCAAATCTAACATTTTTATCGTATTCAAAATGCTCAATTACATATATACTGAAAATTTCAGGGAAATCGGAGAGGTCAAGATTTTTTTCAAAAAACGCAGGGGTATGTATGGAAAAAAATGTGGATTTTTGACAATTTTCGAAAGGTTTTCGATTTCATTCAAATTTTGAATACATATGTAATTGATCTTGTTGAATACGATAAAAGGGTCAAATTTGGGCTAAAGTATGTCGTTTGGCCAGAAATTGCATAAATATGACCGAAAGTTTTGAAAATCCAAGAAAGGTGAGCTCCTAGCAGATATTAATACATTTTTTGTTAAGAAAAACGTTTTCTAGTCAAAATTTAACACTTTTATCGTATTCACAATGCTCAATTACATATATACTGAAAATTTCAAGAAAATCGAAGAGGTCAAGATTTTTTTCAAAAAACRCRGGGGTATGTATGGAAAAAAATGTGGATTTTTGACAATTTTCAAARGGCGTTTGATTTCGATCAAATTTTGGATATATATGTAATTGACCTTGTTGAATACGATAAAAGAGTCAAATTTGGGCGAAAGTATGTCGTTTGGCCAGAAAATGCATAAATATGACCGATAGTTTTGAAAATCTAAGAAAGGTGAGCTCCTAGCAGGTATTTATACATTTTTCGATAAGAAAAACGTTTTCCAGTCCAAATCTAACACTTTTATCGTATTCAAAATGCTCAATTACATATATACTGAAAATTTCAGGGAAATCGGAGAGGTCAAGATTTTTTTCAAAAAACGCAAGGGGTATGTATGGAAAAAATGTGGATTTTTGACAATTTTCGAAGGGCGTTCGATTTTATTCAAATTTTAGATCAATATGTAATTGACCATGCTGAATACGATAAATGTGTCAGATTTGGGCTAAAGGCTTTTTTTGACAAAAAAAGTATATAAATAGCAGCTAGAATCGAATCTTGGCACCTTTTTCAGTTTCTCCCAATTTTCGGTTACCTTCAACCACATTAATCTTTGGATCACTTCAACATTTTATCTTTATGTTCTTTGCCTCGTAGGTTAGACATAATACGAGGCATAAACTACAAATATTGAGAATTGAAAAATCTAATTACCAGTGCAAAACAAATTGTGTGAGCTCAAAAAACATTTTGGAGGGAGAAGGTCCAAGTCAGAAGTAGAGATTCCTAAAGACATCTGGTTAAACGCTTTTAAGCTATGGCAGGAGAGAATTTTTAAGTGCATTATTTATAAATAGCAATTATTTTGAACATATTTAAAATTCTAAAAACAATCAATCTTTCTATTCCCAATAATTGTAGCTTGTCCCTCGTACATGTATGTATGTATGTACATTAGTGTGCATAAGTTATCGATCACCTGTTTAACATTTACGCGCCTTAATTTTTCCGTTGTTAATTTTGTAAAAGTTTTTACTCATTGGGTAAACGGTTAAGAATGACGACCCATGCGTCATCGAAACACGTAATTATAATTTGTGGGTTTTTGAGTTACCGGATTACTAATTTCTGGATACGGTGTCCGTTCCTAATAAAATATTGCGCTACTTGCGGCAGATTCAACTCTTCTAAACGGAAAAAGGGCTACACGTTCTTTATATGTATCTGGTTTAGTTTGACGAACATAAACTTGATCACAATTCTTACATACATTTTTGTAAATTCCAGTCTTTGGTCTCATTTTTACTTTGTCTTTGGGATTGATTAAAAGATTTTTTATTGTGTTACTATTTGTGTAATATTTAGGCTATACTGTTACAGTTGTTGTGTTATGTTATATCTATAATATAATGATCGATACACTGACAAGAATTGTCAAAAACAGGAAATGCAAAGTACGAGAATTCGGTGAAAATTAACCGGCGTCTGTTGGGGCGTAACCCGTCAACAGATCATCCAAACTTCGGTAAACGATTGTGACCGTTAATTTAACGATTTTTTGGTTTAATTAAAAATAGTTCAGTGGTAATAGCTTTTTTAAGTTATAACTGCAATACAATGATAAATATGTATACCAAAAAAAATGGTCAAAAATAGTAAATGCAAAATACGGGGATTCGGCGAAAATTATCCGGCGCCTGTTGGGGCGAAACCTGTCAACAGATAATCCAAGCTTCGGTAAACGATTATGACCGTTATTTTTTTGGTTTAATTAAAAATTGTTCAGTGGTGATTGCTCAACAAACAACAGGTGATACAAATCACGTTATTTTCAATGTTCTAGAGTATATAAATGATTTTATTGTAACCATTTCCTCCGAATAGAGTTGCAACAAATTTGTATTTGCGTAATATGTGAGTGATCGATAACTTATGCACACTACTGTATGTATATCTAGAATAGTTCTGTCTGCATCGGTCTTCCCTGCTCCGTACTTGACGTTAATCGCCATCGGTTATGCATCGCCACCACCCCCATACCATTAGCGAACTCTGGTTTCGATCGTTCGGCGCTCGACTACCCAAACTCGATACAGCTTCATCGATAACGTCGATAAACCACCAGCCGCCAGTACAAAATGGATGGAATAAATGGCGGGACTCGACAACGAACAGAATTCGATTATACGGAATGCAGGAAGGTTATTGAGTTAGAGAGCGCATTTATACCATTTGCATTAAGATACTTCAGTTGCAGCTAGGCGTTGTAACAATGCCATATTGTATTATCTACAGTATAAATGGAATTTTGTGGAACAAAAATTAAAAATTTGTCGGTTCATAATGGGGAAAAATACACTAAGCTTTTAGGGCGCTTATATCCCGCGGGGAATACCCTAATTCAACCCGATACCATTTCGTAATAACAACCTTTCCCCGACGCTCTTGATAACGCCATTAGAGGACGCGCAAGGCAGCTAGTGAACGGCCATCGGAGTCGTTCTTAATGAAAAACGAAAGAGAAACTCTTACAGAGTACGCTGTATATTAGCATACAGAAGTGATGCATCCCTCTGTGTGTAACTGTAGCGCGAGATACCAAGGTCGTTCTCGCGCGGCATTCGAAGCTCTTAACCCACATTTAATTAAAAGTTAAATAAAATATATCGCTGCCCGGTTTTTATTCCGAAGTGGTTGGGATACGGTTAAAATGCAAATGTAATCATAACTGGGATGGGGCTGGAGAGGAATCGTGGGATCCGAGGCGGAGTGAAACGGTAGGAATCGCCAGGAGACAGGGGTATCGATTATTCTTGTCCTGTGTTATTATGTAGGAACTCGCCTTACCTCATTTCCCGTGCAATTATAGATAACAGATATGTATGTCTATAAATTACTGTTGTCCTAAACTGTTTGCGGTTATGACATTCCGGGTTTGTGTCGCATAGGTTATACATAGTTCTAAACAAATTTGTTCGTTAGAGTTTAGCGTGTGTAATAATTGTATAGATATGTAGGCACATACCTACATATGTACAATAAGTTTATTTCCAACAAAGTCTGCACAATTTAAATTAGAGATCTCTAATATAGATAGTGCAAACCAAAATTTATCATATTTTGCTAATTTCCCTCTTCGAACATTCTAAATAAGTAAAATAATTCATGAATTTATGACAGCTGTCAGAATTTGAAGTTCTCAAAAGGATAGTATCTAGTAGCACCAACCCTTGATTGATTAATTACTAAAGTAAGTAATCCACTCATGGTCCATTCTGCAACTTGTTCATGCATAGATTCTTTCTTTTTTAGTTATCAAAGCTGAATATATTGAAGGCTATCCTGGGTCCTGTCATTTTGACGTTTACCAAAATTTTGCCTAAATTTACACACAGAGAAGTCTTCAAGTTTTTAAGGTTACATGTATGTTATCTGTCAATGTGACAGCTATGATTGACAATTCAAAAAAAATGCTAAAAAATCTGGTAGATGTTATTTCTGAAGACTATTGATGCAAAGATGCTGGAACTACGCTTGCTCATCATATTTCTTTGCCCAAAAGAAAGGCATTTTTGCCTTCTATTTCAGACATACAACCACTTGCAAAAGAAAGAATTCTAACAGTTTCATAAATAAATTTTTGTCTAGATTGTATCTGAAAATTTCTTAGCAATTTTTTTTTGGGATCAAATAGGAAACCCCCACCAACTTCACTAGGATCAATATGTGATATTCTCCCTCTATTTCTCTCTCTGTCTCCCCCCAAAAAATATCCTCATTCAACACAGGATATATTCAGCCTCATTTGCTTTGCTAACATAAAATTAACACAAATAATTTGCTACTCAATTCAATATAAGCCTTCAACGTTACTTATACCTTCCCCAAGCTTTAATTTAAGCTGCATACATCTAAAATTTCAATTTCAATGAAACTATCTCCGCCCTACAAACTTCCTCCTTTCATGAAGTTTCCATATCGGTAATTTTACATAACTTCGTCGTTCTACACGACGAGCATTTTACGGTCAGCATGAACTTCTGAAAAGGAAAGAGGCGAAAGTACACGGTTGGCGAGACCTCCTCTCTTCCTCTAATTCTCCTCTCTTCCTCTGTATATAAATACATCTATGCCGTGCCCATCATCGTATCGTACCGGCCAATAATGCGAGGTTATGTCACGTCCTGGCTAGTCTGACAGCTACACTCCATTAATTATTATATCACGCTAATTCCTGACGTCCGACCGAACCGAAGCCTTCATCATTCATCCCTGCCTACCCCAACTCACATCCCCCTATTTCTTCCAACCATAGTTGTGTGTACACATCCAGGGTACCAAGCTCAGATTATGCTGTGGTAACACTGCGAACTTATAACCAAGACTGTATAAATTCTAGCGTATATAGGTAGATTTCGCGATCATTAATATTCCCCCCTCTTCCAATTTCCCCCCGTTCCAACTTTGACGTATTCGCATTTAATCACTAACCCACCGACTGACATTTAAAAAGGCCGGAACCCCCCTGTTCAAATCTCCCCTATCCCGATCTCCCCGATATGGTAGTGCGGGGTAAAAAAGGGATCGGTCAACTACAACACTACCCTCGCATCAGTTGTTCGCCCGGTTGCATATCTGCGAATGGCGGGTTTTCGTTTCATTCGGCAGAGGCTCTCAGCTGGCTGCTTGGTTGGCGGCGGTGTCGATGACACGCAATCGTCTTTCGTTGCGGGGGGGCCTCCAACTTCCTTTTCCGTAATGGGGGGTTGCTAAGTGACGTTACGCCGTTAACTGAGGGGGGACGTTCATTATCAGATGACGGAAGGAAAATTGATAGCGATGTTAAAGGTCTCGCTCGTTATGATGATGATTATTATTATTATCATTGTTATTAGAGTTTTGGTATTGCTTAGGAAACAAATTCTCCGTATGGAGATTTTATTTTCAATAATATTAGGGTTTGTTACTATTATAACAGCCCCGGATACCATCATAAGCTCGAAATATGAATATGAACATTTGTTAGACATTTAAATCTCAAGTTTGACATTTAAACGTCAAATTTTGACAGGTTTGACATTTAAACCTCAAATATTGAGACCAGTTTGATTTTGGAAGGGAATAGGTATATAGCTAGAAGTATCTTCTACACCTCAAATTTAGACAAATTTCATCTTTAAATAATATCAAAGGCTTCCACGATCATAGCCTATTATAAGATCTTCCGGGTTAGACTTGAATTTCCTGGATTATATAGATTGGGGCTAGTGAGAGTTGTTTGCAAACTCCTAGTAGTGTTCTTCGAAGATACAGCTGCTCACAGCGCTAATTCGTTTAAGAAAGTACTTACCTTTTTCTTGAAACATACACCTTTCTCATATTTCGAAATAAATAAATAAGAAAAAACGAACCATCAAACCTAAACAACTAAAACGTTTTCCCACAGAATCTCACAATAATTCGAACACGGAAGATTACAAAATAAAGACCTTATAATACCATTGTTTTCTGCGAAATTCTCATGTTTTCGCGATCGCTCGTCAGAGATTCGTGGTTGCTCTTTTTTTCTCTTCTCTCTGTATTAAATGAGAAATGGATTACGTTACTTTTCTGGCGGATAAACGCGGACTGCGCAATTCCCTCCGTCCGAAGACGTATTCGAGACATCTCGCAGCGCAACATCGCAACAATGCTTTCGCATCGGCCTCTGCAGTGCTATTGTGACGACATACATAAGCTTAATAATATTAAATTTATCCCAGAGCACGATCGAACGTGCGATAGCTTTCGTACCCCGACGTCCCCTCTCGCTGCCGATCTCTTCGAACTTCGTTGAATTTATATAAGATGTAATCTAGTTGGAAAGAGATCTCCTACTATTATACTACATACATAAGTTAGATGTATGTATGTATGTATGTGTTGTAAACGCCAAATTAGATGGCGAGCGCTGGATATAGTGGAAAGCTTAAGTGACGTACAGCAGTGACAGCAACATAACCTTACTTCCATGAAGGTTTAGTTTTACTGTTGATGTAGGTGGTTCGCCTAGGTGTACTCAAATTCAATGATGGCTTCAGTTAGTGCATGTGGTACCCATTCCTCCTTCGTTTAGAATCATTTTCATAGCATGTAGACGTTTGCTTATTGCTGCTTGAGTGACATTTAACTGTTTTGCAAGTTGAGTTTTCGTTCAATAATGCATCCAATTCTTTATCTTAATTTTTTTTGGTTGACCAGAACATTCTTTATCACTGACATCAAAATCATCACTTCGGAATCGTTTAAACCATTTTTTGCAAGTCTGTCGAGTTGGTACAAGTTCCCCATAGGTTTTTCGACGAGAACGAGAATTCTCAGCAGCCCTTTCTCTTACGTTAAAACAAAAATTGCTTCCTGCAAATGTTGCTTTGTTGATACGAAATTCGACATGTTTGAACGTAATAAAAAATAAGTTGTATACGCTTTTAGGAATAATGACCATCACCCAATAAATCACATGAACAGGTTGAAATTAAACTGAAAAAAGCCCTTAATATGATATCAACCTATTACCAGCAAAATTCGTTGAAGCCAAACCCTCCTAAAACCGAGATTCCATCTAAATACTCGTCAGGGGAACAAAAAAACTAAATGTGACTTGGAAGGAACAAGCATAAGAACTGCCAAACCACCAACCAGAAAGAGAAGAAGAAGAGAGAAGAGCGACCACCTCAAAGAACTGTTAGGATGCAATGGGGGTGCAAACCCAAAAGCATTAAGAACAACAACTGAAGCTTTGTATTTCTCGACAGCAGTGATTGTTGGCCTAGCTTGCAGGCTGTATGAGAGCTACCTCGCTCAGCCTGTGTCCAGTATTTGGAAAGGTGCAAACAAAAGGATGATGACAGAGTCCTCTTACACCAGTTTGAGATACACCTTGCATTCTTGGAAGATCAAACATTCTGTGTCCAGTATTTGGAAAGGATCAAACAAAAATTTGATGACAGGCATCTCCTACACCAGCTTGAGCAACCTCAGGAGCTTAGCTGACTTCAAGTCCAAGAGAAGTTTTATGAGATCTGTCAGCGTAGTACCCCCAAAAAGATATGCCCGCACAAGGAATGGAGCGAGACCGCTGGTAGTGGCGTTGCTCCACTAAAATCCAGCTTGGCGGAGTTTGGTATAATAGTAGATGATGACGTTTAGTGCGAATGCGGAGAAGTGCAGAATATGGCACTTTATGGGGTCTGTTCTTCAGAGTACACATTCGATGATTTGTGGCTCGCTAACGTTGAAGCCTTTGACGTAACCGAAGGCCGAAAAACTGTAGTCGTTGGATTCGGACACAATCGCCGTCTAATTTAGCGTTTACTCGTCTTCTTCGTTTCCGTGACAACAGAATAGCATGTCGTTGACAATTGCGATTACAATACCAGCGTTCGAGAGAATTTAATGCGAACTGCAAACACAATAGATGAATGAAATCATAAAATTACACCATTATCTCAATTTATTATCTCAAGACGATGTTAAGCTTAAACGTTAAAGTTCAACACTTGGCAACCGCGCATTTTTTCCTTCTCCTGCAGTTTCACGACGATATCAAATCAGGAGAAAGACGAGCACCCTCACACAGTCACGGATTCGATCTCTGTAGTCGGTAAATTTTAACTTCTCTACGTCGGGTGGCTTTCCATCTAACCAAATTGTTCAGAAACGAGAAAATAGTTGGCGTGAAATCAGCGTGTAATTTCATTGACGCTATAGAGACGACTTTTAGTATGAACTTTGATGCCCGGCGAACTCACCGACATTGTGATCGACATTCACGGCCCAAGAACCGAATCGCACACTATCTAACTTTGACCATTCGTACGAAATTACCTCACTCGCACGCCAAGCCAAGCTCGCTCAGCATCTCCGTCTCGCTAGTGGAACTTCTCCGCGGAGTATCGAGAGAGAAGTTCTGTAACGGCACTTATATCCGTGATGATCACACCGCACCGCCAATACCATATATATACTCCTCTAAGTCGTATTTGCGAAATAGGTTTGAGGATTTTAGTGCTTCTCCCAGAATGGGATGGGATAGAATGGGAGAATCTAACAAATTTAAATATACAAATAAATTAAAACCCTAAAGGGGAACTCATCGCATCAGATCGGGAACTTAATCAAACAATTCCATCGCCAATCGTGTCTGAAACATTTGTTATCCGTTCAGTCTCAATCGGATATCTAATACAGGAAATTGCAGTATAAATAAGGTAGGTGTGTTACACAGCTCGACTGGCTGACTGACTGACTATCTGACTGACTTCGCAAGTGACCTGAGCGCCATCTACAACAGCAACAAAGAGAGAGAGAGCAGCTTGGAATGGAGTATAAGGTTGGCGAATTCGTACAGAGGGCGATCACGCTAATCACTTGTTCGGACACCTTGTCGGGTCAGATGTCAATCATTGGATGGTCGTTGGCTTCGATCGTGATACGAATCGGACGCGTATAGCAGGATTACACTCCGGGGAATAGGTCTGTCGCCGTCGTCGACGACGACGTCCTCGGATCGTGATTACAACACGTCTGTTATATTCGATTTGCTCGGCTTTTTCCGGAACGTGTTCATACATGTTTTTATCCGGAATACGGTTGGATTTTGTGTCGTATAAATCGAACATGTTTTGAAGTATAAAATAACGATTAGGAATACCAAGGCGGTGGAGCCATTTTGACATCGTGTCATACAATTCTTTGTATTTTTTTTTTAATTTTGCGGAAAAAGATTCCTTAATACGTTTTTCCTCGATAATGATTTATTTCTAAACCTAATCGATTGCTAATTAAATGCTATTTTAGAACGTGTTGGGACATGTTAAACAATTTTGAACTCTAAACCAAACTTTTGAATAACAAACCAAATTTGGTTTTGTCCAATTAAGCTATCCATCATCATTCAAATGTCAAATTTGTCATATATTAAAAATATGTAAACAAATTTCAAGTTTAAACCTCAGATTTTGATAAATTTAACGTTTAAATATCATATATTCACCTTTAAATGACAAATAGAATTAAATACAACGTTTAAACGTCAAATATGTTGCAAAATTTGACATATCTGCCAATTTAATATTAAATATTGACAAACTTAATGGTTAACTTCAAACTATCTGTCAAATTTGGCGTTTAAATATCAGATAGGCAAACTAGACATTTAACCATAAAATCTTTGGAAAATTTTGACATTGAAACATCAAATTTTGACAATTTTGTCATTTTAATATCACAATTTATTGAAATAAAGTGAAAGATGTTACCAACTGAAAGTGGCAAATATAAAGAGAAAACTAGATATATAATAAATGTAGGCTCTACTTTAATTTGTTTTTCATTTGCTTGAAGTCTGATAACTAATGTCAAATTTCACGTTTAAATGTCATATGTATACCTGTCACTTGAACGTCTAACGTTCGGTATTTTAAATAATATGTACATGCGGGCAAGACGATAAAATACATTGTAAAATTCGGAATCTAAATATCAATAATGATTAATTTTCATTTTTGCATTCACAATTTACAATTTTAACAATTAAATGTCAAATATGGTGCAATTTGATATGTAACTATTATCTGTAGATCATTGCTTGTCATTTAAATATCAAAAAGAACCAAACTTGAACATAAGATGACAAATATGGACACTAACTTAACATTTCAGTGTCTATTTTAGCATTTAAACGTCAAAATTTGTAAAAGGTTGACATTTATATATCAAAATTTGTAAATTTTGACATATATGTAAAATCAAATTTTGACAAATTTTACATTTATATGTTAAATGATGGTAATTTTGACACTAAATGCCAAATATTGAAGTCATACTGGAGCTTTGGTTGCAATTTAAATGTCATATTAATATTTGACGTTTAAACGTCAAATTTTAATAATTTTTTCTCAGTTAAAGAGTGAAAAATTTAATATTTATCTGTCAAATATTGTCAAGTTTGACGTTTAGCTGTCAAATATTGTCAAGTTTGACGTTTAGCTGTCACATTTTGTCAAGTTTGACCTTTAGCTGTCACATATTGTCAATTTTTATATGTATTTTTGTCAATTTTGACGTTTAGTTGTAAAATTTTATGTTTAATACGAGCAGATTGACTTTCCCAAAATTGTGTTGCAAATACACCACTGTATATAGGTGTTAGAGTTTAATTTTATTCGCACGAATACGATCCTGATTTGTAGATAAATGATGTATGTAAAGGACTCCCCCTATGATCCTATGTTATAACAATACCCCTCGCTCTACTAGTAATAGCTCACTAGACCAGCGCAAGTACCTACTATTATAGCTCCGTACATACAACACACATACCTACAGGTACAGATTACAGCAATTCAACCACTCCCATTTGACATTTGATTGTTAGCACCGAGCGAATACAACATTGATTGGTATTCGAACGTGAACTTAATACCGATAGGCACGACGACGTATTTTTAAACATGCAGCTCGTCTTTAATCTTCACGATCAGCATCACGTGAACAAATTCGTGATTCACCCTACCCCATTCTTTATAATCTACCCGGTGCATGTTAAGAGAGGATGATTACCTAGTCGGAACGGAAGGATTCGTTTTGTAATAGGTTATAATGGTATGGTGGTGAAATGTGTTTAATTGCACCTCGTAATCTTTTGTACCTCTTTAGAAGATTAGTTGTGGTTAGTCGTTGTAGGAAAATAATATTCTGGAGATGTTTGTGGCGGATTCTATTTTGTTTGTTATGAAATATCTTCAATATTGACAAGCAAATCACGTTATCCTGTCTTTCAATTTCGCCTGTGGCTTAATAAGATGTACAGCTTGAATACTAAAGAGGATATTTTTCAAAAGAAAACAAGAGATGTCGACACAATCACGTGAGAGAAAATATTAGAATTTAATAATTCTTAATTGGTACGAATCATGAGGGGGAAAAAATTCTTCAAACTTCCCCACATTACGCGGACCGAAATATAATTGCGGCCGCCCCCGAATTTCCTGTCAGCACGGTAGATATCGATCATAACGTTTGACCGCGAAAACGATTTATCACACGGACCGCACAGGGCATTCAGATAACGTTCTCCTTCTCACCCTCCGCACAGCTATGCCCACGGTTGATGTCAGCGTGCGTAAGTACAGGCGGTTTTTGGCCTAGACAAAAAAAAATGGGGTTTGTGCGAATGCGGAGTCGAAATTCGAGGTCCCGTTCGGGTAGTGCGCTTAGTGGTGCCACCGTCCGACCGCCGTTTGTTGGATGGAGGAGTTTTTGCGTGATTTATGTACACCCATTTCGAACTGTCCGCTGAAGTTAACGTCGTCGCAGTTTCGTGCTAAAATTTCGTTTATAACGCACGCCTGAATGTCGTAAATAATGTGTGAAGTTTGTTTTGTGAGGTTAGGAAGTAAAGAAAGAGGTTAGGTTGGAGTTCAGGTAGAATTGTTTGACTTTCGCGATAATGGCACTTGCG